>JABUQX010126185.1:22500-33663 GCA_015478945.1 Trachelipus rathkii
GTTGTTTTTTTTTGTGTGTGTTGAAAATTGCATTTCCATGCCAAATATAACCATGTTTTTTCAATATGCCTTGAAAGCACCTAAAATGCTGAAACTTAAGTTACGCTAGGGTGTGCAATGGCCCGTCTGCCCGTCAGTCGGAAGAAATAAATTTCTAAAAAGATTGTTAAAATTTTAGGAATAGAATCCGTAGCTTCTGTAGAGTATTCTAAATGTTGTAATGGTGAAAATTTAAGGAAAAGCGGAATTTTAGAAGTTTAAAAAATTTTTTAGTTAAGAAGACTCATATTTTCACAAGTCAATCAAATATTTGATATATCAAAAGCTTGGCACATTATTTCTTCGTGTGGACAATTAATTTGCATATCAGTATTCCAATGCGATAAGCAATTAATATAAATTATCATAAGGGCTTGTTTCAACTTCTGCGATCTATAAATATACATAATATTTTTATCAAAATGCTGAAAATAGACTACCCCGTTTAAAAAAACACTGCAATTTTTAAGATTTACCAAATAGCTAAAATATGGTTGAAATTTTAAGGAAAAAGTCGATGATCTTTACGGAAGATTGGCAGAATTCTGCCTAAGATCTTTTTAAGAAAGAAGCGTAAAATTCTTTGAGAAGTGTAAAATTTCTTTATTAAAGAGATTTTTGGTAGAATATACGGATGTAGTGTGGTTGCGGAAAGAAAGGTATTTCAGCGTTGGTCAGAAATTCCACGATACGGAGCCGAATAAGAACCGTAATCCCGGCGGCTATAAAATAAACAAAAAAATAAAGAAAGTTAAAACATACTATTAAGACTATTAAATTAAATTCTTCTTTTTCTTTTTCTGCGCTTTTTTGAAATTGTCAATTTTTCAATGCAACAATCATTATTGTGTTGGTTTTTAACCTGCGTGAAAATACCTTTAAAAAGACTCAATTTTATGAGAATTACCCCGAACTAGTTTTAATTTTTCTTCATTTTACGGTTCCCACATTTAAAAGATTGTAAAGGTAAATAATTTGTAAAATGATAAATGAAAAAAGGATAAATTTTTTAGTAAGTGAGAATAATTTGTTATTAAACAGGTTTTTGCAACAACTAATTGAGATATTGGAATAGGACCAAATTTATTGAAGTTTCATTCATTAAAAAACGTCATTTTAAAACACCTAAAACTATTAATAAATTACTTTTTCCTATCTTTTTGGAAATTCCGGAAGTGAGCTCCAGGCCCCGTTTTTCAATGAAACACGACAATTATTTTTTTCAATGCTGAAAATAGTAGCCTGACCGCGTTTAAAAGAACTGTACCCAGAAAAACTCCAAGTTTTAAGATTTTACCGATAAAAATGTTCAAATGTTGAAAAATTTAGGAAAGAAGTCGGTACTTTTTTGAAACAGCTGTTCCGGAAGGAAGAATGAAAATTTAAGAAAGAGGGTGTAAATTTTTAGTATTTAAAAATTTTTTTATTAAAATAAGGTTTTGCACAACTAATGATAATATTATGGGTACAATAAAAACAGAATCATTGAAAATTTCATTAGTAAAATTAAAAAAAAAAAAGTCAATTTTATGACACCTAAAAAACATTTATATATTTTCAGGCTTTTTGTGTTTTATTGAGAAGTTTGAGTGTTCAATGAAGACAGATCCTTATTTTTTTTTTCAAATGGCTTGGCAAAATGGGTGAATTGTTCTTTTTGATAGAATTACCGAAATGTATTGATCGGCTTGATCACATTTGAAAAGTAATCATTACTTTTTTCAGAGTTCTAAATTGAGCAAATGTGCACGTTTAAGACCAGCGTAATTGATATTTTAATTAAAGTTAAAGACGAATTTACTTGCTTAAAGTCTATGTTTTTTTCACAACTTACCATGAATATTTTGGTAATGTAAAAACCGATATTGAAATTTCATTAAAAAACGTCGAATTAAAATAAAGTCCTATAAAAAAATTTAATAAATTTTTCCTATTCGTTCTGCTACTTTTTTCATTGGTACTTGAAAGGAAACACATTATTGTTTTTCAAGAAATTGCTGGAAAATACGTTAAAAATAAAAGCTCAATTTTAAGACTATTAAGACAAATAATTTTCAAGATGTTTGAATTTATGACAAAGACCTAATTCAGTATAAGTTTTGTATATTGTGAAATTTAATGAAGCACGCGTCATTTTAGAAGTTAGAAATTTTAAATATTCTTTGTTTAATTTAAAATGATAATGTAATGAAGAATATTTTGCTCGATGTGAATAAAGAAAAATATTGAAGAGTTTCGATTTTTTGACGGTTTTTGATGAGAGACATCGCTAAAAACTGATTTAATTTGACATAAATTCTCTTTTGCTGCTTTTTTGAAAATTGGCAATTTTCAAGGGTGAAGAACATTATTATTTGTCAAAATGCTGGGAAACATAACGCTGTTTAAATAAGCTCTCTTGCAAGTTTTAAAAGGATTTAAGCCAACCACGTTCGGAATGTTGAAAATTTAAAGGGAAAAACGCGGTACTTCATCTAAGAGTTTCTAGAATTTGTAATGATTGAAAATTTATAGAAAAAGCGTAATTTTTTAAGAAGTAATCAATTTTTTATTTAAAACAGGTTTTTCAAAACTAATGAAAAAATCCAGAGTATAGTAAAAAAACAATATTTGAAATTTCATTACAAAACGAGAGGGTCAATTTATAGGACCATAGCCGGTAATAAACTGTATTAATATAATTCACATTTTTCTAGCTTTTTTGAAAGTTGCATTTCAATTGAAAATCACATTTGATTTTTCAAATGCTTGAAAATAACCATGTTAAAATTTTAATTTGTTTTAAGATTTTAACAAAATAATTTCAAAACTGGATTAAAATTTTTAAAAATTGGTACTTTTTATATTGGGGTTAGACTTTTAGTTTAGTGTACGGATGTCCTAAAGAAATTTAGGAGAAAAAATAGCAAATATCATTAAGATAGTTAAAATTTTTTGCCATGCGTGTAATAACTTTATAATAATGAAGAATTTGGGATGGATATAAAAATCAGATATTGAAAATTGCATTAAAAAAGAACGTCAATTTTAAGACAAACCAAAAACTTATTAAATAATTCTTCTTTTTCCTGCTTTTTGGAAATTGCATTTCAATGTTAATATAATATTGATTTTTTCCATTTATGCCTTGAAAATACCTTTAACAACTGCAAATTTTTACGAATTTACCAAATAAATTTTCAAAGTGTTGAAGATTTTTACTATACTTAATGATGGAAAGGAGTTTCTGAAATTTGTTAGTTGAGCAATCATCAGTTCCATTTAGGTAATAAACGTGAATTTTAGAGGGAAGTTAGAAAAATTTTTTTTATTTAAAATCAGGGTGTTTTCACCAACGGTAATGGAGATTCGTTTTGCTTTCCAAATGTGTTCTCTGAAATTTCAATTTAAAAATACTTTCTTTATAAAAAGGGGGGTTTCACCTATATACAATTTAATAAATTCTTCATTTTTTCTGATTTTATGAAATTGGAGTTTCAATTTAAAATGTGCACAATAATTGATTGTTTTCAGTTTTAAAAGTACTCGTGAGTTATAAAAAGCTTCTATTTAAAGAGTTCTACCCTTGTAATCGATAAGAGCTAAAACCTTAGGTGAAAGATCTTGATCCGGGTACTGTTTAGGAGGGTTCTTCTAAGATTTGGTAATTTGAAAAGATTTAAAAGAAAAAAGGCGTAATTCGTTATGAAAGAGTTTTCGTTTTTTCTGTCTTACAGATGATTTTCACAACTGGATGAAGATATTTGGTAATACTGAACGAGGTATTTGAATATTGTCATTAATAAAACGGTGTCAATTATAAGACAGAACCGCCTTAAAGGACTGGATTAATAAGATTTCCTCTTTTTCTTGCTGCTTTTGTGAATTGCATTTCAAATGCAAGCACCTGTAACTATTTTTTTTTTAACATGCTTTAAATACCTTTAGAAACTTGCAATTAATTTGAAATTTTAAAAATTTAAATAAACTCAAATTTAAATTAATGTTTTGAAAATATTTTTAAATCTGTGTGTAAATTTTGAAAAGAATCTTAAGGAAAAAAGGCTGTAATTTTAGGAAGTGAAGAAATTGTTTGTTATTAAAAGAACAGGTTTTTAACACCTATCTGAATAAAAAATGTTTGGTATATGAAACAACTTTGAAGTTCATTAATAAATTTGTTGTGTATAACATCTAAAAGACTATTAATCTAAATTCACTTTTCTACTTTTTGAAATTTGCCGTTCAATGAAAGATCAAACATGTATTTTTTCAAAATGCTTGAAAATAAGACCGTTAAAGAAACTTCAATTTGTATTAGATTTACGCCAAATAATTTCAAAATGTTGAAGATTTAGGGAAATCTGTAGCTTTATTAACAAGTTTCTGAAATGTTGTATATGTGGTGAAAGATGTTAAGAAAAAAGCGTATTTTTAAGTTTTAAAAATTTTTTTAGGTTATAGAATAGGTTTGTCACAACGTAATGGAAAATATAAGTGGTACAGTAAAGATACAAATATGAATTGTAGAAATTTTCCATTATAATAAAGTCATATTTTGAGACACCTAGAAGAACGAGTTATAATTAAATTCATCTTTTTGTCTAGCTTTTTTGAATTGGCATTTTTCAATGAAAACACATTAAATGTGTGCTTTATCAAATTGCTGAGAAAGAATATACCGGTTTGAAAGAACTGCGTCAATTGTTAAAGAAATTACCGTCCCCTCCATTTTGTTTTACCAAATAATTTTTCAGAATGTTGAAATTTAGGAAAAATCGTAAACTTTTTTTAAAGAGTTTTTCAAGAATTATAATGTGAAATGTTAAGAAAAAGCGTAATTTTAAATAATGTTAAAAATTTTTTTATTAATAACCTAAGAAAAAATAAAATGCCCGAAATGAATTAAAAATGAAAAAATTTAAACATTTTTCTTAAAAAAAAATAACAGGTTTTCACAACTATGAAATATTTGGTATATTTTTGAAACCGATTTATTGAAAATTTTCATTAGAAAAAGCGGTCCAAGTTTAAGACAGTCCTTAATTAACAATTAAAAAATTCGTCGGTTTTCTGGGCTTTTTGCAAGATTGCATTTCAATGTAAAAAGTACAGCATTATTTTTTCTCAATAAATGCTGAAAAGATAGTAACGCGTGTAAAAAATACTGGCCATTTTAGATTTACGGCCCGAATAATTTCAGAAGTGTTTGAAATTTAATGGAGAAAAATCGTACTTTTTTAAGAAGTTTCTAATTTTGAAGTTATTATAAGTTTAATAAGAAAGTTAGCATTTCGAATTATAAATTTTTTATTAAACAGTGTGATTTTTCCCTCCTAGTCTATAATTTTCTAAAAATCTTTAGCAGTTTTCATAAAAAAAGCGTTAATTTGTGACACCGTATTAACCTATTGAATAAATTCTCTTTTTGCCCTGGCTTTTTTGAAATTGTATTTGCAATGCAAACAACATTTATTTTTTCAAAATGCGTGAAAATAGCCCATTTAAAAACGGTTCAATTTGTTAAAAGACTTTGAAGCCAAATTATGCTCAAAATGTTTTGGGGAAAATTTTAGTAAAAAATCGTAGTACTTTTAGAAAAAATCTTTTTTTATTGTTTTATTTTTTATAGAGTTCCTATGAATTTGTAATGGTGAAGAGTTTAAGGAAAGAAGCCGTGAATTTTGAACAAGTTAGGGAAGAATTTTTTAGTTGAAAACCAGGGTTTCGACAACTGAAATTTGAAAATATTTTGGTAGTGCTAGAAGAAACTATAAATATTGAAGCCTTAAGTATAAATTCCAGACCGCGTCAATTTAGACACCCTATAAAAACAAGTTTAATGAAATTCTTCTGTTCTTGCCTTTTTTTGAAATTGCAAAAGTTTCAGAGTGAAACTACATTAATTTTTTTTCAAATGCTGAAGCAATTAACGCGGGTTAATATAAATGTAATTTAAGTAGAGAATTCCCCGACAATGAATTCTCAATTGTTGAAGATTCTAGGAAAGAGTCGTGAGCTTTTGTAAGTAGTTTTCTAAAATCTATATTTGTATATGTGAATGTATTTATGTATATGTAAGGAAAAGCGTAAGTTTAGAAGTTAAATTTTTTTTTAGTTAATAGAAGCAGGTTTTTCCACCAAGCTTAATGAAATAGTTGTGGTAATATCAAACAAAATATTTGAAATTTTCATTAAAAAACTGGTCCATTTAATGGAACTACCTAAAACATTTAGATCATAATTCCCTTCGTCTTTTATCCTGCTTTTTGAAAATTGTCAATTTCAATGAAACATTCATTAATTTGTTTGTCAAATGCCGGGGGGAATGGCTTGAAGATATAACCGGGTTAAAAACTTGTAATTTTGAAGCCAATTCACCCGAAAAATATAAGTTTCAGAATGTTGAAGTATTGTAGGAATAAAAAATCGTACTTTTTTTAAGAGTTCTAGAAATAATGTGAATAATTTTAATGAAAAATGTTAAAATTTTTAGAAGTTTAATTTTTTTTATTAAAACGAGTGTTTTCTATCAACATATGAAATTATTTGGTTAATATTAAAAGGCAGAAAATATTGAAACTCATATAGTAATGGTCCTTCTTACATCCTAAACCTTATTAAATAAATTTCACTTTTCAAAAGCTTTTTGAAATATTTATGTACATTAATAACTACATTATTTTTTCCAAATGCTGAAAGATAACCGTTAAAAACTCAATTTTAAGAATTAACCAAATAATTTCAAATGTTGAAATTTAGGAAAAAATCGCGTACTTTTAGAGATTCCGGAGTGAAATATAAATTTTGTAATTGGTGAAAATCAAAGCTTAATTGAATTGTAGAAGTTAAAATATTTTTTTTTTAAAAACAGGGTTTTTCCACCCTTTAAATTATTATTTTGGGTTATATGGGTATTTTCTACTATCCTTTCGCAAATAAACGTCAATGTTAAGACACGCGTAAACTGAGATTAATTAAATTTGCAACTTTTCTGGGCTTTAGTCAAATTTCAATTTCAATGGAAAACAACAATTTTTTAAGATGATGCTGAAAAATGATTTTTTTTTTAAACCGTATTTTCTGGTCTCCGGCCATACGAAGTGCAATTGGAATAATTTCAAATTGTTGAAATTTTAGGTAAATAAGTCGTAACTTTTAAGGAAGTTTTTCTAAGATTTTGGGTAATGTAGAAAATTTAAGAAATGTCGTAATTTTACTGTAAGTTAACAATTTTTTTAATTAAAGACAAGGAAGTGTTTGTTCACAAGCTAATGGAAATATTTGGGTTATATTTAAAATCAATATTGAAATTTAATTAATAAAACGTCAATTTAAGACACCATAAACAATTAATAAATTCTCTTTTCTGCTTTTTGAAATTGCATTTTCAGCATACGAACATTTATTTTTTCAAATGCTATAAAATACCGTTAAAAGCTCAATTTTATGATTTACCAAATAATTTTCAAATGTTGAAATTTAGGATAAGTCGTACTTTTAAGAGATTTAAAATATTGAAGGTTGTAAAATTTTAAGAAGAAAAAGCGTAATTTTATAAGTTAAATAATTTTTTTATGTAAAGGATTACAGGTTTTTTCACAACTGAATGAATAGTTTTGGGTATATAAATACAGAGTATTGGAAAATTTCATTACAAAACGGGTCTAAAATTTAAGACCAATCCGTAAATACTATTTAATGAATTCTTCTTTTCTGCTTTTTTTTGAAATTGCATTTCAATGCAACACATTATTTTTTGTCAAATGCTTGAAGGAATAATCCGTTTTAAGAAGCTGTCTAAATTTTAAGATTACCGACAAACTAAGATGTATTTCGAATAATTGTTTGAAGATTTAGGGAAAAAATCGTATTGTTAAGAGAGTTCCTTACTAGAATTTTTAACATCAAAGTTTAAAAAAAAAAAGCGTCTATTTAACAAGCGGAATTTTTAGAAAAGACATTGTAATCGACAAACTAATGGAAATATTCGGTATATAAAAACAAATAATGTGAAAATTTAATTAATCAAGTACGTCAATTTAAGACAAAACTATTAATAAATTCATAACTATTAACAAATTCCGTTTTCTGCTTTTTGAAAAATTGCATTTTCAAAAAAAGAATTGTTAATTTGTTTTTCAAAATGCTGGAAGTTAATACCGTTAAAAGGAACGCTTTTAATGGTTAAAGTAAATTTACCGGAAGAAAGTAATTTCAAAGTGTTGAATGATTTAGGAAAAATGCGTACTTTAAGAGTTTCTAATTTGGGTAATGTGGAAAAAATTTAAGGAATAGAAGTTAATTTTTAGAAGTTAAATTTTTTTATGTAAAAGAACTATATATTTCACAACTAAATGAAATATTTGGTATAAATAAAAACAAAATATTTGGAAATTTCATTAAAAAAACGTGAATTTAAAAAAGTTTCCTTAAAACTATTTTAATAAATTCCAGCTTGTTTTCTCTTCTCTGCTGTTTTGGAAATTTGCTTTCAGATGAAACACATTATTTTTTCAAAAATTGCTGAAATCGGTTAAAAACTCAAATTTTAAGATTTACCCAAATATTTCAATGTTGAAAGAATTAGTGAAGCTGCGTTTCCCAAAGATATAGAGTTCTCAATAAATTTTTGCAAGTATTTTTATGACTTTTTTTAAAAAAATTAAAAAGCTAAAAATTTAAAAAGCTACAAACCTTTTCCTCTAATTCTATTTTAGTCTTTTCATCATCTTCATCAATAAATTTTTGAATAAGAGCTAATCCTTGCAAACCTTCGTCAAAATCAACAATTGAATCACCATCCTCATCACTTAACTCATCATCTTCATTTTCCATATCGTAATTATTTGAAAATGAACTCTCTGATTTAAAGGTAGAAGATGCTGGAAAATACGTTTTATCTTTAGTAATTTTTTCCTTCTCACTATCATGGCTTGTATCTTGCTCGGAAAGTTTTTGCATACCTTCTGTAATATCTGATATGATTGTAAACATATGTGTTATCTGACGTCTCATTTGCATTTGTTCTTTTCTGTAAAAACTCTCATCTCTTTTAACATTTCTATTATCTGATCTTATTATATCTTGCTGTAATGTTTTCCTTCTTCCAACAGCTGGACTTTCTTGGCTAACAGATGGAACTTTATTTAAATCTTTACAAACAAATACTGGTAAGTCTTCTTTTGGAATAAGATCAATACAATCATAAATGGTTGACAGTACATCAGGATGTTTAACTCTTCTCCCATGTTTTGTGGATTTTTTCAAAGGTAAGGATGACAGAAGAACTTTGTGAGCTTCAGAAATTACATTTTTAGGATAATATTCATTTATAACACTCAGTAATGTTTCCTTTGGAACAGTGTTAATTTTGCAGGTCAAAAAACTTAGAAGATCATTAATAACTATTGTCTGTCCATGCATCTTCATAACTATTTTGTGTCTGAAAAAATAATAATTATATTAAAATAGAAAACAAAGACATTAAATAGAAGACAAACTACGTACCTTACTAAAAAATTTTATGACAATAATCTGAATTATAAATATTAAAGCACTCTTTGGATGCTCTTGTTATTAGGTTGAAAAAATATAATACTATGCAAGATAATTATCAAACTTGATATTATGATCTATTTTGCAATGATCTATTTAACAACTTTGAAAGGCTGTCAAAGGCTGTAACTATTTTTCCAAAAGACATCGGTAGTTGTGGAGAATTCACTAGTCCAAAGTAGAAGAAGAATGTATTAAAACTACTTACATTCAACATGAAAAAATGATATCATGAAATAATTTATTTATTTTTTACAGATTTGCGTACATTTTAAGTTTATATATTAAACAAAAATAATAATAACAATACAAAAATCATAACAATTAGACTTTTTTTCATTCCTGTAGGGATGAAGAATCACTGTTGAAATGTGTTTCAGATTATTGATACATTGATATCATTATTATTATTTGATATCCAATTTTTTTAGATTTGATTTTATAGATAAAATGTAATTAATTTAAAAAAAATAATTATACATTTTACAAGATCATTTTTTTTATATAAGAAAAATTATATTTATACTATATAATATATATATATGCATATACATATATATATTTATATGCTATATATATATATATATATATATATATATATATATATATATATATATACTGCTATATAATATATATATATATATATAACAGTCAAACCATCTAGGGTAAGTCTAATTTTACAGTAAAGTATGTCCATCTATGCTAGGTTTTGGCCTACACCATCGACGATCTATATAGGTTAGGTCCTAGTTCAGGTTATTGTTGTTATTCAGATTTAGTTGTTAAGTATACACCAGATTTTACTATGTGCAAACAATAAAACTTATCACTAACCTCAACTAGCAGGGTCCTAAAATGAGACCTAACCTATAAGGATCATCGATACCATAGGCTTAAACCTAACCTAGAAAAATCTATATTGTCATAAACATATATGGTTTGACTATATATATATATATATATATATATATATATATATATATATATATATATATATATATATATATATATATATATATATATATATATATATATATATATAATCAAATTATTTATTTTCTTTTTACTTATTTACATACATTTTATCTATTCAATTGAATCATTGATAATTGTAAAAATTATTAATTATCAAAAAAATATTAATGATATTGATATATCAATAATCAGAAAAATATATCGATAGTATAATCCCCATAAAAATGATAAAATTAAGCAGTAAAAACTTTTGAAGCCTTATTTTTCAAATTTTTCTTGAAAATGAAATCTAAAACATATGCAAATCTGGAAAAAAAAACTTCAAATAATTTGTTGATATCATTTTTTTTACATTAAATATTTATAGTTTTGGTAATAGTAGCACAGGAAAAAAAGTTACAACCTCTCAAAGTTATTAAAATTCCCAAAGACTTCATTTTTGATACATCCCCTAGTTAGGTCTCATTTCAGGCCCCCTCCTTCAGATTATGATGTTTTGTTAGGTATAAACAGAGAAATTCTATGTATACTTAACAAATCTTATCATAACCTGAACTGGGAAGGCTCTAAAATGAGCATGAGGCCTACTAATTTTTTTATAAGAAAGCCTAT
>JABUQX010126187.1:0-7500 GCA_015478945.1 Trachelipus rathkii
GTCACAGCGTGCACTTGCGAGGTTTAAGATTATACCAATATTTCGCCTGGCATACTGTCATGCAATCACACGGGTCTAACTCAACTGATATTTATAAGCAGCTATACAAGAAAATTAAACATTTCTCATACATTATAAAACAAAAATAAAACCATTTTAAGATAAATTGGTGAAGTTTCTAAAATTGTTTTTTTTTTGTGTTTATGTAAAAAATCAAAAAATCACAAAAGCTTACATTGCTTTGCAAATACAACTTATTAGTCATGGGATGACTACGGTTGTACTGCAAAACATCAAATTATTCAAACATAACATTTCAAGGCAATTATTCATTCATTAATTTTCACATTGATGTCTGTGGCTTAAGTGTTTTTAATAAAAAGAGAGATTCTGCTATAGGATATGTCTGAAAATTACAACTTTGAAATAAAATTAAAACACATTATAAATTTCAGCTGTAGGAGGGGATTTGTGATCCGTCGGTTAAAATGCTCCCGCATAGCTTTCTACTATGGACGTGATATACCTGGTGGTTTGCATAATTCGGGTTCTTAAGTTGGTTAATTGTGTATCCCACGATAGAGGATATTACAATCCTACTTCTTTGCAATTAAATGATACTTACAAGCAATTACACTTTCTGTCATCCTCCCGATACTAGATGACCACGGGTACAATAAAATGCAGGTACACATCGTCTCGTGGGTATAGTAACTTCAAACATGTGTTACTACTATGTTACTCTGAAGCGCTACATTGTTCGCGGTTTACAATTATTGCTTAATGTGTCGTTCTGTCATGCTCAGTAAAAGATTGTTCAAGTTAGTGATGTTAAGAATAAACGAAGCTTATTCTTGCTTATCCATGTTATATGTGAGATTAGACATATTTTATCTTGAAGTTGTGAGAAATGTGGTTATAAGTTTGTTAATGAAACCTTTGTCTAATTTTAATTGACTGGGGGTAACCATTAATTAATTAAGTGTTTTTGTATTCTTGATTACTCCTCTTCTGATTAAAGATTCCCACGTGAGAGGTCTATCTTTTATAACGCCTTGTGATATCTGAGGAGTTTTAACAATAGATAGTGTATATTTGATGGTAATGTAGAAGTCATAATATTTGGTATAAACCTTGATCCAAGTGTACTTTTAACTATTTAGCGTTCTCTTTTCCAACTGTCATACACATTCTTTTGTTTAAAGCAACAGTATATGTATCTAGGAATTGCCATTTTTTGAGTCTATTAACATCTTCGAAATGAAGTATTACGGATCAGTCTGTCTAAGTTTCTGTATAGAATCTTTTTAAATTAATTCTGATTTCAAAATCATGATTGCCATGGGTGTCATCAACGTATCTTAAATATGTCTTTAATAATTGTTACCCTCAAATTAAAATAGAAAGATTATTAAAAAAAAACAGGTAAACAAACATTTTAACTTCAAATAAAATATTTTTTTTCTAAAAAAGGAAAGCAAGAAAAATTTTTTATTTCTAAAGTCAATAAGAATTTGACAAATGTTTTCTAGAGAAGAACGAAAATTAACATAATTGTAAAGGAACATGTTAATTCAGAGAAAAGATAAATAGGTGTAGAAGTTACATACACCTGACGAGCTGTTCCGCATATTTTAGTACCGTCGGTCAATTAGTTCCGGAAGGATTTACGAACAAGTTTATGTGTGTGATCCATTTAATTGCAATAAAGGCTAGGATGTCAATTTCCGCTTGTTTGGGCGCATAACACAACCTAACACGCTCCTTAAGTAAGCTCTCCGTATATTATGGCAACACAGGTATAACAAAGTAAATTATGGGAGCATTTACACGACGGAACACAATTCCCCTCCTACAGCTGAAATCCTTAATTGTTTTAAAATTTGATTTCAAGTTGGCAATTTTAACTATCTGGGCATAGCAGAATCTCTTTTTTGATTAAACAGACTTAAGCCGGACATCATGTTGAAATCTTAATGAAGATGAGATGATGCTTGATGTTTTTTGATATCTTGAGTGTTTTACGTAACCTGAGTATAGTGATGATAATAGCTCTGTGATTTGCAAGGCAATTAAGCTTTTTGATTTTTTGATTTTTCAATAAAAAAAGAAAAAATCTTTAAATTTCACAATTATATATGTAAAAATTTTTTTTTTTTTTTATAGTTTAGAAATTTGAATTTTTTGTAAGCTTGCATTTAAAATGTATGTTAGTAAACCGCTGATCATGCTCTGAAGTTTATGGCCAGGCGAAATATTGTTATAATAGTTAAAATTCCTAATAATTTTTTTCCGAATAGTCCTTTGAATAAAATTTACTTCTTGAAAAATAAAGAACTATCTAGAGAATTGAAACAACTGGTAAAAAAGTACGGTTAAAATTTGACGCTGATACTAAATTTCTTAATATACACCACTAGTACCACTCGTAGGAGATATTGTTCTGATTGCTACCCCTGGGGAGTAGTAACAGTGAGAATTGGACCTTCTTATCTAACCACAAACCACGAAAATACTTGATGAAAGAAGCATCACGGCGGTGGATAGGAAGGGAACTATTAAGGGATGCCGCTCGACTGGAGGAGATAAAGGTCACAAATTTTCAATATTCTAATATTCTACTATTAAATCCATAACTGCGGCTGTCCGTATTTTTATTTCTATGATTTTCATATTCTAGCACGTTAGCCGTGGTTGTCGACCTGATATTGTTAGTAAGTTACACCGGTCTTAGTAGTCTATCCCTAGGTTTTATTTGGGTACGGGCAAATAACGATTGTTGTATATTAGAATTTCTGCAATAGATGCTTCAACTTCTATGAGATAGATTATTACTCCACCTCTTTTTCTAGCGCTTTCTTCTTAGCATGAACATGTCCACTACCATATAGAATTTTACACCAGGTCTTAGTGTCTACCCCGTAGGTATTGGTAGGAGAGTCGATGATTGGGTTGCTAATTGATTTAACCTGGCTAGAATGCTTTTTCTGTCTATGAGTTTATTACCCCCACCCCCCTATTTCTAGCCTTTTTAGCTATGACCACTGTCCTAGCGTCATCGATACCATCCGGAATAGTGAATTATCCTTACTCAGGTTATAGGTTAGCGGGGCAGTTCGAGTTTGATGATTACTGAAATTTAGAAGGTGCTTAGGTTGGGTCCTCTATGAGTTCGTATCCCCCACCCCCCTTCTAACCTTCGTAGCGCCGATACTATGTGATATGCGCTGAATCATTTCCCGTTCTTATTTGTATCGGATAGTACCATATTCGACCACTGCTGAAGTTCGATTTCCTGTGAGTTGTTTACAACCTGAAGTGACTCACTGCCGTAAACAAGACGTTTATTATTAGAGTAATTACCCGTTACCCCCCGTTTTCATTTACATTTTTTTATGTTTCGTTTGAGCTATGAAGCCGAGTTTTAGATGGTTTAGTATTTTTTGAGGTATGGCCGAGTCGTTTGCGCTATTGCCGAGCGTGGCGTTGTCAAGCCGTTGACGGTTTTAGAACCACCAACATGCGTTTTCGTAGGATGGCGTACCCTTCGTCAAAAACCTATCGATGCACGGTGTCAAACAGGGTAGAATTTTGTATCTCAGAAATGATATAACTTCTCCGAGTCCTTTTGCCCGAACGCCATACCCAGCCCCAGCCGGGGGTCATTATGGGTGGCAAGAAATGACCCAAAATGCACTATGATCCTCTAGGCAAACAGAACGGTGCTTAGAGTCAATTCGTATCTTCTTCCACAACTTGGCACGTCTGCTTATACTGTTGCAACATTGGTTGCATCGAATGTTTCAAGCCGCATAATGTCAAAGGGCCGGACGGAGGAGCGCCGGCCGCCTCCCCAACAAAACACCCTGAAAAATGGACTTAGAAGAAGCTGAACTCTCTGGCAAGTGAAGTGCTATTAAAGAGAAGATATAATGAAATAGAATGGCGTGAGATGTGATATTTAATTAGCGAATGTGTACAATATGGAGGCCGGAGCCGGAGTTTTTTGGCGTGATTGCCTGGGTTAGAATTGGAATTCTGAGCTCCTAACGACCACATATAGGACAATTGCATGAAGATCAGTAAAGCATAGCGTGTCGTACATATATGTTTCCAATCGTTTTTGGAACTTCAGTGGGTAAAAATCATATTGTGTTTGAGTGGTTTAGAGAATTTCAGACTGGCCTAGCATGGTTCTAGGCTTCTAACACGACAATGTCGCTACCATCCTAGAATACACTCAGAGTGTAGTAGTTTGTGACCGTACTCCTACTGTAATCGAATGTGGTTACGTTGGAGTCGATTGGTGTATATTAGAAAAGATGTTAGGATGCTTTTCCTTCTATGAGTTCAGTACCCAATCCCTCTTGTTCTAGCACTTCTAGAGCAATGACATGTCCTACATCATAGAAATAACCGAAGTATATTAGTCGCTTCTACCCCTATCTTTAATGGACGAATGTTGCAACAACATAAAGTGTAGGGATTATCAATTGGTAGGTGTAATTTAGAGTTTTTAGGCATTATTCGCTTTCTATGATCTTAGTACCCCTACCCCTGTTCTGCTAGTGGCAAGTATTCAGAAGCTTTGTTATTTTTCGAGCCTAAAGAGTTGAACTTTGTGATCTACCTCTTATGTTTTCGAGATGTATGCTCGAGTTGAGTTCTGCATTAGCCGAGTTAGGATCAGAGCTTTACCTTAGGTCTTTTTGCTACCTCCAGCGGTGCTCGCCGTGTGGCTTCATATTATATGTTATTAAATTTTTGGTTTAATAAGCTTTCAAAGTTTAAAATATTTCTCTTCAAACTGGGCCTACCATGGTTGGTTGAAGGTGCAGGATGTCATGTAGATACCTGCCCTAAACTGGGAGTTCCTGTATGAACTGCCTAAAGCCTCTCACCAGCCTATACACACACACAACACACTACACACACACCCACAAATACACACCGACACACCACACACACAGCATACACAACTGATATAACTACACAGCGCACCGCTAGTGCTACTTATTAACACACTAGCACACACACCACTCACACACCGGCTAGGCTACTTATACACACATACACCCCGCCATGATTACACACTCAACCTCACCCGTAGCTATCACCTAGTAACATACGATACAACCACACACTAGATATATACTCAGATGCACACATACACACATACACACATACACAACCACAACACTATTGATCCACTTATACACGGCACGCGATACACGACACCACGGGATTGACACTTAACACCCACAAATGAGACACTTACCACTCACCATAGACACTTTACACTCACACGTCACATCTACCACATTACACCACACGACACACTCGATTATATTTTGAGGTGCCTCAAACTTTTGGAGCCCTCAAGCTTTGATGCCTGCAACTTAAGTGATTGCCTCAGCTTTTGATGAGCTGCAACATGCTATTTGGGAGCCGGTCAGACTTATGCTTAATGTACTCTCATCTTTTCTTATTTATTCTTGGAGGAGTAGTAACAGGAAGATAGGAGAAAAGGGAAAGAAAGAAGAAGAAGAAAGTAAGAAAAGAGAAGAATGAGTGGGTGAAGTAAAAAGAAGAAGAAAGAGGGAGAAGAGAAGAGAGGAGGAGGAGGACCAAGAGCCAGAGGGTTAAACGAAGAAGAAAGAAGAGAAAAAGAAGAAGAAGAAGTTCAAATACGAGGAGAGCCACCACGACTGCTGGTGAGCCGGAGTTCTGTGTTATTGGCCGGCGAGTCAGACATGAAATATCTAAAGGTTCCAGTGCAGTATTGAGTCAATTTGTTAAGAGGAGATTTATAGTATGTGGTCAAAAGGGACGAAAGATTCCAAATTTGGGGGTTGATCGTAAAACCCCAAAATGAGTTCGACGAACCCTTGCAGGTCATCCATCTGAGAAAAAAGAAGAAAGGAAATGACTGTTATATAGTACAAAGGACAAGAAAAAGGATAGAAGATAAAAACAATAATAAGGTTTTCGTAAGATAGAACAAATGAATCAATTGGAGTCTATCGGTCATCTGGCAACCGGATGTCTGGGTAGGTGAAAGGTTGTAGGCCGTTCAACCATAATATAGAAATGAGCGTAGGTGTGTACTTGATTTCCACCATGAAATATTCACGAGAATGTTATCCTGACTATACGTTGGTCTTCACGTGCGATATGTTCAGCGAATATGAGTAACATAGTTCAATACACTAGTAAGGGTCTGGAGGGACACACATAAGATTAGGCGGGCCCGAACTTCCAAAATGTTGGTTTCTCCCCATCGTAAATATAAAGAAAAATTATATACAAATAAAGAAAAATAATAATAGTTTTAAAATAATACATAAAGTACTTTACGTGCTCTGATTCTACACTATACCAACTGCCATGTCCTCGCAATACAGCTTATGTAACAAGACAGCCCTCATGTTGTAATCAAGATAGGATAAATAGTGAATAGTGAAACTTAACACCAGAGAAATTTAAGTTTCGTAGTTCACTACTTAGTCTGTAGCACATCGGATTAGAGGAGAATCTAAGGTGAGAGTACATACCAATTTTAGTAGTGTGACGGGAGAACACGAGATAATTCGAATAGTCAAAGACTTGCAGCCTCGAGAACATAGTTAATATAACGATGCTTATATTGCATAATGAGTCCCTATATCAAGATTTGTATATGGTATGTGTATGTGTATGAGCCTGGTTACTATGTGGAGTAAAATGTGTGTAATGTGTAATGGTTTCCCAGTAGTAAGAAGTCTGCCGGTAATAACACATTAGTCTTACACTATGATATTTCAAAGCTGGAGGTATTTTATTTATAGAAAAGCTGTTGCATTACCAAAGTTAAATTCTAAATAGGAGCCTAGAGTTTTTAAAATTTCATGTGGTGAAGGATAGATTTCATAAATCATTGACAACTCATTAAATACAAATGTCTTTTTGAAAAAAACATGTTTTGATGAATTTATTTATTTTGTTGTTTCGAAAAACAGTTTCTTTTGATGAAAAACAGTTTTATTGTTTGAAAAAACATTTTTTAAAAAAACATGGTTCTAGGAAAAAAGTTGTAAATTTACAGCGAAAAACATGATTTTAGGCACCATAAAGCAATAAAGCAGTAAAACACTACAGCAAAACAGCCTCCAGGGGCCCCATCCCCCACCCCAACCACCTCATGTTTTACTGCTTTACTGCTTTACCATACGTACTATTAATAAAAAATATATGGCACTCCCTATTTTTCTGTTCAATCATATACATTTGTATTTCACATTACCCTTTTTCTAAAACTTTTTTTAAAAAAACTTAGACTTAATAAATATAGTTTAATTTTGTAACACTTAAGAGACAAGGTGGTAGACCTTTTAATTAATATATATATATATAATTAGAGTTATTTATATTATATATAGTATATTATATATAAAGATATTTATATATATTATATATATTTATATATAATGTAACTATGATAAATACGTCAAGGATATTTAA
>JABUQX010126187.1:12500-45385 GCA_015478945.1 Trachelipus rathkii
TGTATGTTTGATTATGTACAACCAACTAATAGTTTTTTTATCATTTTAACTCATTTAAAGTTATATACCTCTGAAAGCTAATTTTCATTTATATTTTTGCAGATTTCCTGAGATATATTTTGAAATAAGTATTTAATATACCTTTAAATATGGCCGAGCAATCACGCTATATGCCATCAACTAGTAGAAAATTTAATTGCAAAAATAACCCCGATTCCTTTTGTTACATTTGTGGAAATTTTGCACTTCCACATCAAAGGGGAAATATAACTGACTTTGTAAGAAAAGCTTACTTTGCCTACTTTGGTATACAACTAGGTGATCAAGATAAATCGTGGGCACCACATAAAGCATGCACTGTATGCATCGAAAGACTTCGACAATGGACAAAGGGGTCAGAATCAAAAATACCTTTTGGAGTTCCTATGGTACGTTTTTTATTTCACAACACCAAGCAATTTATGATTACTGATATATATATATATATATATATATATATATATATATATATATATATATATATATATATATATATATATATATATATATATATATATATATATATATATATATATATATATATATATATATATATATATTTTTATAATTATTATATATATATATATATATATATATATATATATATATATATATATATATATATATATATATATATATATATATATATATATATATATATATATATATATATATATATATATATATATATATATATATATTTATATATATATATATATATATATATATATATATATATATATATATATATATATATATATATATATATATATATATATATATATATATATATATATATATATATATATATATATATATATATATATATATATATATATATATATATATATATATATATATATATATACAGTTTTTATATTGTTATATACCGTTTATTTTAATAACATTTTATTTCATAACAGGTATGGCGGGAGCCAACTAACCATGAGACCAATTGCTGCTTTTGCAATGTCAATCTTTCGGGCTACAGCAAGAAAAGTAAACAATGTATCCAGTACCCAAATTTCGAGTTCGCGATACGACCTGTTTCACATTCAAATGAAATTCCAATTCGAACATTTAAAGGTTTGCAAAATCTTCAAGAGGTCAAAGATATTCATGAAAATATTGTTGAGCACTCGGAATTGGCAGACACCGACTTTGACCCTGGCCTATTTGAAGGTAAAAATGTTCCAGAAACATTTAACCAGGCCGAGCTAAATGATCTTGTGAGGGATCTGAATTTGCCCAAAACGGCTTCGGAACTTCTAGCCTCAAGACTTTAAGAGAAACATCTTCTTGCTTCAGACACATATATTTCCTTTTACAGAAAAAGAGAAGAAGGGTTTCTTAAATATTTTAAAACAGAGTGTAATTTAGTATATTGCTGCGATATACCCGGGTTGTTAAAGGAGATGGGAATTACGTCTTACAATGACTGGCGCTTGTTTTTAGACAGCTCGAAATGAAGTCTGAAATGTGTGTTGTTGCACAATGGCAATTTTTACGGCTCAGTACCGATAGGGCATTCTACAAAGCTAAAGGAAAGATATGAACATATAGAAAAGGTACTACATCTTATCAAATATATGGAGCACGAATGGGTCATATGTGTTGACTTAAAGATGGTTAATTTTCTGCTCGGACAACAGGGCGGGTATACTAAATATCCATGTTTCCTCTGTTTATGGGATAGCAGAGCTAAAGAAGAACATTATTGCAAGAAAATCTGGCCAGCACGAACTTCACTTACAGTCGGAGAAAAAAAATGTAATTAAACCACCTTTAATGAGCAGAGACAAAATCTTATTTCCTCCTCTCCATATCAAACTAGATCTTTTGAAACAATTTGTGAAAGCTTTGGATAAGAACGGCGAATGCTTTCAATATATACTCTCAAAATTTCCAAGTGTAAGTTATGAGAAAATTAAGGCGGGGTTTTTGATGGTCCACAAATACGAACGTTATTGAAAGACAATGATTTCCCTAATGTCATGAATGAAAAGGAAAAAAATGCGTGGTTATCATTCGTAAACTTGATAAAAACTTTCAAGGTAATTATCGTGCAGATAACTACGTAGAAATTGTGAACAAACTTATAGGAGACTACAAAAAATTAGATTGCAATACGAGTTTAAAAATGCTCTTTTTGAATAGTCATCTTGAAAACTTTCCAACTAATTTAGGTGATGTAAGTGACGAATATTTATGCCATATTGGTATAGTTTGAACTATTTCTATTTATGTGTGTTGAAATAAATGTTACCAGATGACAAAATTTCGTACCCTGATTTTGAAAAACCTTGAAAATGCGCCATAGACTTATAAAAGGAACTTTTTGCCAAATTAAACGTTTTTAATGTAACTTTTGATTAGCATAAAGGTATTTCTAGAATATTTATGTCATATTGGTATAGTTTGAACTATTTCTATTCATGTGTGTTGAAATAAATATTACCAGATGACAAAATTTCATACCCTGATTTTGACAAACCTTGAAAATGCCCCATAGACTTTTTACAAAAAATAGGACCTGATAGAGCAAAACCGACTTCAAACACGTGATCAGCGCACCAAAATCACATATAATCAAGTGTCAGATTCCATTCAACAAAATACGTGTTATGCAGTGTAATCATTCCTTACTTATTGAAAATACCATTGTATACAGGTTATTTTTTTAGGCTTTGTTTATTCCTCTTTCGCTTACTAATTCTTCAATGTTCTTCTCTGCTCCCTTCTTTCCTCTCTCTCTCTCTCTTCTCTCTCTCTCTCTCTCTCTCTCTTCTCTCCTCTCTCATCGAATGAGGTAATAGGCCTTTTTCATGATCTTCACCATCTCTTGTTTATCATTAGCCGAGTTAAGGGGGCACGTATTTTCTAGGATACAGGAACAAGAAAATATATAGTAATTTCTTATTGATTATTCATAAAAATAGCAATTTCTTAATAGTTATTACAATATTATATATAAATCCTGGTCATTTTTTTTACATAATATCCTCACCCACGCGCAGGTTCTTTCATGAGGGGCAGAAAATAATAATAAAAATAATAAAAATCTAAAGATATTTCATTCTTCATTAATCTTTGACTATCCTTTTCTCTGCCTATTCCATATTCACGCTTAGTCCAGCTTAATATCACTACTTATCATATCACTACTTCTCACCTTTTCACCGTCTGCTGTATATGAGAAGTCATGTGTATTAATAGGAAAAAGTATACTTGCAAATGTATAGATATGTCTATGATCAAGTTCAGTTATAGTGTGAATAACTCTACCTGAAAGAAAGCTGGATTGTAATTGTTTTATAATATTAAATAAGTTTTTATCCTATTATAAATTAAAGTTAG
The DNA here is from genome assembly GCA_015478945.1 of Trachelipus rathkii. NCBI lineage: Eukaryota > Metazoa > Arthropoda > Malacostraca > Isopoda > Trachelipodidae > Trachelipus > Trachelipus rathkii. Next base: position 15,897 of record JABUQX010126187.1, read on the forward strand.
ATTTTAGTGTTTATATTATTGTTAATATTATGGCTTTATAAGCATTATATATTGAATTTATAAAATAATTTTTATATAAATTAATTATATATGTAATATGCCTTTATTAATGTTAATGGGGAATTCCGAGATTTCTATTATTGCTTAATCTGAGATATTGAATGCTCGATGGATTAATAATAAGTTGTTGCTATTGTACAATTATTATATGATTAAATTATAATCTTTCCCCTTAATTTGCCTCCAGCAATTGTGTTTTTTGCTGGAGGATAGTGTGGAGGAGAACCAGATTATATTCTTCATTAAATAAAAGTCAGTCTTTCAAAATATAAATATTAAACTAGATAATTTAATATTTAATGAAATTTAATATAAAGGGTTTTTTAAAATTATTTACAAAATTTATTTATGAGTATTTCTAGTCCCTCTATTTGACTATAGTGTTTATGAAGACTTCTTATGCATAGTGGTAAGTATAATAAACGCCCCCGTAAAGCCCCGCGAGTGCGGGGGCACATGAACCGAAAAATGAGGCGCACGTGATGTGCATATAGATGTTAATAGAGCATACTCTCCATTAAAAAAACTTCAATCCTGAACTCTTCTACATCTCTCTATCTTCTCTCTTTACACTCTCTTTACACTCTATCTATTATATCTATATATCTTATATATTATTCATTCTTCTCTATCGTTACTTCTATATTTAGATAATTACTATTATAATATATATTTATTATTAATTATTATATATAATTATTAATATATATATATATAATATTTATATGATATATATATATTATATTATAATATATATAATAATATAATTATAATATATATATATATATTAATTATATATATATATATATAACTATTAATATATAATATAATAATTAATATATTATTAATAATAATTATATATATAATCTATATAATGATTATATTATATATATATATTATATGTTTTTTAATGCGCTAATTAGTAAGGAATAATATGTTCTACATAATTATATTTATCTATATTATTATCATTGTATATTTATCAATAGGCCTTACTAACAACTAGAAAAGAATTTAATAATATATTTATATTTAAAATGTAAATAATTATAATGAATACACGACTATTATTACTACAATATTCACTCATAGTATATATTTATATAATACTAAACGGTCTCACATTCGTTGGTCATTACAAAAGCGAGAGTGCAAAATCATATTTATATATGAAGTCAAACCTTGAGTGAGCATCTATCAATATATAGATAGAGTGAAATCATTGGCTTCGATATATTATTCTTCATATACTCAGCGTACACCCAGACATAAGAGGTGATTTTTTCACATTTTTACTTATTAGTAGGAAGCATCGGAGAGTTTACTAATAACGTCTGACGGTGCCTAGACGATACGTTGCTCGGTGAAACGCTGTGCGCTCGTGAGGAGATATCGTTTCCCGAGACGCGTTTTTCCTCATATGAAAGTCATGGTTCTCTGTTTGAGGTCTCATTATTTAGTGATCTTCACGCAATCAAAGTGATTCAGCTCGTATACAGAGAGTATTCAAGTTTAACGCATAAAATTATTAATTAGTTAATTTACTCACTCATGCATATTTTAGAGTGGTTATTAAATAGCAGATTAAATATTAGGATTATTTATTTCTTGATTAATGTTACAAATAAATGGGTATTTAATTAAAAAAATAATCTAGACTGAGCTACTCAGACTGTCATGCACATCAAGATTAGCTCATATATAATATATACTTCAGAGATATTAATGAACTTAATTATTTTTTGACTTCTGAGAAGTATACAATTTGTCACTACTCAAATGCTACTATTTAACAAAAGGAAATCGAGTAAGTAACTTTATATATAAAGATATTTATCTATATATAATATATATACCGAGGATACTTTTAGTTGTGCCAAATTATAGGGGTCTCTGAAATGTATTCTTATATATATTTTATAATATATTATATATATTATATATATATAATATATATATATATATTATATATATATATTATAATTATCAAAATAATAAGAAAAAAATACTTTAGTACTTAGGTATTATGTTACAAGTATTATATATTAATATGTATATGCCTTTTATTTAAATATTTTTTTGGGCTTATACTATAGTACAAAGCAATTTTTTTACTGCTTGTCAAATCCAAATGGTCCTAAAGCCGCCAACTGATATTAATATTAATATATATATTATTATAATATAATATATATAATAAATATATATTATAATATATTAATATATATATATCTATATAATATATATAATAGTATATTATATATATATTTATATTTCAATAATATATTATTATATAATATCTACATTTAATAAGAATATGTGAGATCCTTATCGATAGGTTTTCGAATTGCTTGGGTGAGAGGTAAATCCAATATTATGGCTACGTTAATACTACTGACCTAAATTTATATTATCAACCCACTATACCCTTAATAATTGACATAAAAGTTCGAATTAATCAGTATTATAATTTATTAAGTGTTATAATAAGATATAAAACTACATAAAACTGTACTTATTTTTTATTTTATTTAGGTATTTAATATAAACTTATGTTTTTTCCGGTGTTTCTTTAATGTTCCGATTTCAATATTTATATCACCATCAAAATATATTCAATATTTTGATCATATCGCAATGTTTATGACTGTACTGCGGATCATCTTATCCAGAATATTTTTTCGATAATAAATAACTTCAAAACTTGAAATATGCATAGAGTGAGCTCCTACATTACTCATTATACTAACAATAGGTTAAACATAGTAAGTTTTTTAATTTCTGAATTTTTTGAAGTTTTTCATGTGATCAGTATCGTATGTCCTAATTAATTTTTTCCAAACCTCTCACTTTTTTTTAATATGTGGATTTTTGAAATTTAATTGCTATAGATTTTTTCCTTGTTCGATGACGAAGTGTGATTTATTTATTGTACTATGGATAATATATGTTAGTGGGGTTTAGAGTAGCACATATTTTATTCTATTAAGCTTAGATAATTTCTTTGTAATATGCATTTAGTTTAGTTTTTTGAATTTGTTTATGTAATACATAAATTTTATTTGGTGAAAATGTTAGATTTTTAAAGAAGATTTGCTTCTCTTTATACGAGTGAATCTTAAGAGATGAGGATGCGGATTGCGGAATGTTTACTCAATATATATATATGTTAATAGTTTTGAAGTAATATATAAGATTATATCTACTCCCAAAAATCTATATAAATAGGAATCAGATCAAGTTTTAATATAGTGAGTGCTTGATTAACGGTTATAATAATTATTAGTAAAATAAGAAATATATATGCGTTATTTATTAACTTTTTATTATCATAAAATATTAGCAAGTGTACCATAAAAAAGTGAACATTCGTTTTTCAAAGTACAAATAACCACATGCAAATACGAGTGACTTATGTATTAAGTTGGGCGAGATTACTAATTACCTTTATTTAACTTATATTATTACTAATTATTTTATTTGTATGAACTAATGAAAGTCAAATAAACTTTTTCCTAAAATTATAATAGTCTCAGGCTCTACGCAAGCCTGTTGGGTCCCAAAAACGTTCTACTTTCCTACTTGTTTCGTATCCATACATCTGGTATTCACCAGAACAACCATCAAACAACTCACTAGACATACATCAACTAGTACCGTTGATCCCAATCTGTGTTTTACCTCAATGAAAGTATTACCTTCTACTGGTGTCCTCTCCACCCAAATTTCGCTGCCCGTGTCTGCCCACTTCAGCTACGCATTATCGCCCTCTCGTGACTCACATACTCATCCACTTTCCGACAGGAAGAGAGAGTGTGATCGGCAATTTTTTTTCAAATCCAAAAACCAGTCAGACTTCTTTGCGAACTTGGACGTAAGCAACGTCTCCTCTGAGCACTCCCTGCGTCCTCTACTCTCACGAAATAATCCCCTCATGAATAAAACTCAGTCGTGTGAGTGTAACTCATTTTATTGCATCATAGCATTTGAGTATTACACCACGGACTCTATTCCTTACCGCTCATCATCTAGAGTCTCTTGAGTATCATTTCAGTGTCACATAGTATACTTCTATGTGTACCACATATGATTCAACCTGAAAAATCATATAATAAACACATTGTGTATTTTGAGCGACATGTAATTTATAGAGGATCTATCTTTGTGGCTATATTATACATCTGCAATCACAATGTATCCAATAGGAATCACCTGTCCAGCACCGTGAACCACAAGTCAATCCGGTGTGTCGAGATCAGAGACTCCCGGCGGGTAAATATATGCTAAGGATACGCTCATGATTCTATGAGCTCTGTTTATGTTCATGTCCAAAAATATTCGCTATGATATCATTTTGTACATATGTGTGTGTCATTTTTCTGGGCGGATGGCTAACTTAATACATGTCGCTCCGTCCATAGCACGAGCCAACTGATGACTTGGATCTCCCAATCCAACTCTCAGTATTTACTATTGTCACACTCCCCCTAATCTTTCTCTAAGTCGACTTTTACCTGGCTATTTATATTTTCTGAACCATAGATTTTTAATCCATACTAACCAGACTTTAACTACTCCACCTTACTCTAAATAAAATCATAATCGACTCTGATACCATTACTTTAGCTTAACTGAGCCGCGATCTACAGCCATGAAGCAATATTTATTCAGTCACATATTACATGCTCCTATTCACACACTATTCCCATCTCATTTCTCTCAAATATACTTTGTGTAGAGTAGTCAAACTACAACGTCTGAGCCTATTAGAACTTAACACTTCTCCACCACATACTCAGCACTCCATATACAATCGCAAAGATCCAGACATGTCATCCAATCATCCCTTTATGAATGTGCACCGAGTCGGATGATTTCTTCTAGCCTCTAAACTCTCTTAACACACTAATCAGTCAATGACTTTGTGATGCTCAGAGGGTGTAGAGAGCTATTATATAAACAAACGCTGGATGCAAAGCAAAGGCTCTCACACTGGCAACATTGACACATCCAGTCCTTTACATAGTATCATTATAGCATCAACTCATCGTTATGTGAATCTATCCTTGTCATTTCATAGACCGGTTACTGAACGTAAGCTACATAGTATCGGATCAACCTTTTGATGACTTTCGTGAAGAGAGTCTATGACAGTTGCATGATATATATCAGTTTCGCTGCTCCTCAACTCATTCTATATCTCAGGGGAGGATTATCTTTAGCAAAGTAACGCCTACTTCTGCACTCATACAACTTCACTCTGTAGATGTTAAAGGCAAAATCAGAGAATATGCATATCTTCTAATGTATTCAATACATAGGAGAGGTAGGATAAGTGAAAAGTGAAATCCATCTGTATTATTTGTTCTTATTTCTCCTATGTACGTTTTCCTCCAGATATCCAGTTCTTAAGTGCAGAAAACATTCTATATTTATTATGTTGGTATAAATATACAAAGCACTAAGCAATATGCATGACTCATGCCGTCTTGTCTGATCAGTCGTTTATCAAATCAAACAACCAACTCTTTATAGATCTATTTTGTTTCTGATCTTAGAGAACCTTTCTTGACACGATTATTTCGGTATCAATGCTGAGATAAACTATATCAGTGATTATATGGCATACTGATTTTGTGCTAACTTTATCAATGTGTTTCCTAGATGCAATACAGTATCATAAAGATATATATATATTATAGCTAACTATATTATTGAGTATTCTCCCAACCTAACAAATCATACTCTTAATAAGCAACTCACTCGTAACTAAAGACAACTACCCACGGTTGATGACAAATCATGTTATGTGAATCTATCTCTAGCATGTACATTATTGGCTATCACAGCCCCTCACTACTCTGCTGTCGCCTCATACATTGATACGCAATCTCATTAATATTATCCCATACGCTCACCAGTCGCTTTTGTTACTACTCACACGCTCTTCATTTTCCTTAATATACAGCCTCCTCAAATCCTCCACAGTATTATTTCACACTCTGTTGAGAGATCTTTCAGTTCAATAATTCTCCCCTCGTTTAAACTCGCATCTACACTATCAATTCTCTCCCCTATTATCATCCTTCACACGACTAAGTCTACTTTAAACACATTTTATCAATACAACTACACGATTCATAGATATCTTAATCGTAGTCACAATCACCTCTTTTGGAGTTTTATTCCTCCGGTTTACATCAATGATTCTCCTCCATTGGTTGTCTTTGTATATACTCTATAACTCTGAACGACACCGTTCAAGTGTATTTACACAAGCCACGTGACTTCGCTAGTCACTGTACGTTCATTCTATTAGAGTGATCCGAAATCGGACTTACACAGCGCAAATCCTGTGTATCTCTCTGTAGCTATATACTTCAATATCATTGCCTCATGTAAATCATCTGGCCTAGGGCAATGTCGCTCAAGTCTTGCCATCCATCACTCCTATTGCATCGTCACGACTCATGTCGATCCTCTCTCCATGCTTATATCATATATCTTGGAATATCTTATACATACACCTACAGTTGACTACTAGGATCTATAATAGTATAATAATGTTCATACGAGGTTATGAACAATAAATATAGTATGTTAATGAGTAATAAATAATATGTATTTACTATATATGATTTAATAATTGCTATTTATTATTATCTATTATAACCAATTTAATAAAACATTTTGTCATAGTTAGCTGAAAGTAAGTTTCAACAAAAATGGACAAATGAGCATTATTATTATTAATATTATAAGTAAATTATAATATATAAATCACTAATAACCTTTTTTTCATTGAAATACACTCTGGTTCTTTTGTTTAGCATATTAATGTGATTTATTTATTTAAATTATATTTTAGATAGGAAGAACTAAGAAAGATGTGATTTATGTCAATTATTCTCCAAGAGATTCTAAAAAACATTCTTAATTACACTTAACTCATTGTTTCATAATTAAGCATAAAAAGATGAGGTCTGTACAAGATATATATAACGAAAAATTGAACTAGAGTCTGAATTAGGAGTATGGTCGTAGCACACAATCACTGTGCTACACTATATTAGTTAATTAACGAACTCCAATTAGTCCTTCTTTAGCCGTAAATGAGAATAGAATGATTAAATATTTGAATTAAAATAGTTTTGGCAAACAGTCGCAAGAGATCTTCTTTATTAGAACTTTAATAAAACTTTTATGAGAAGAAGAATATAAATAAGAGTCAAATGATGTAAAATTTTGAGCCTTCTTGATTCAGAATTCGAATTCACACCTTTTTATGTTTACGCATAATATTGACTTCTCTAATAAACTGTACAACCGGATTGATATGCCTTTTAAACTTAGAATCGGGATTTTCCTATCTATATTAAATATATCAATTATTATTATTAAAATAAGTAGTATAAATTAATATTAATATAATCTAATATCAACAAAATTTTTTATTCCTTAATTAATTATAATAGAAGGTAAATTCGTAGTGGCTAAAGTCTAAATACTATTCTTAAGATCTCGTTCACACCTGAGTTTTTGGATAAGGCAAGTTACAATACACAAAGACAATACATTCATTTATTATCAAATACGGCAACCATCATCTTCAACATTGTGAGAAATGGAAACTATAGCGACCAACCAACATATCCTCATTTTCAGATAGGACGAGATTACGTGCTAAATGCGTGCTATTGTCTCTGTGTATACTTAAATTGTCTTAAGCTTAACATAATATGTCTCGTAGCCGTCTATATGACTCGCATTAATACTCAGTGCAGGATGTTCAGATGTTAATGTGTATTGAAAGAACATATAGGTACACGATGTTTCGCACTAAGATCGACATGCTCGGATAACGCACTGGATAGCCGAGAAGTGTAGTATACATGGTCCCAATACTCACTGATATACATTTTAAGTATTTATACACTAAATAATAATCGTAACCTTTACTCAACTATAAAAAAAAAACAATAAATATAAAAGAGCTTATCGAATAGACTGATAAAAAAAATTTATACCAAAAATAAAAAACTCGTGAGAAAACTTTAATGGTTAAAGATTGAATATATCAAACCAAAATAATTAAAGATTGCAATGTATTAAATAATGGAAGAGATTATATTACTAATAAGATTTTAAGAGAGTATTAGAAATATTCATTGCTATGACACAATTCTATAAAATATTTGGGATAGAGTACAAGTTTTCTAAGTCATAATATACAAGCTGCCTTGTGTACTTTCACTAAACAAGAATATATTAATTCAATAAATAAAAAGTTTTTGTGCTATATTATATAATAATATATAATATAATAGTATAAAATATATATATATATTTATATAAACTATATAAACTTAATTAAATAAAATTAAATAATATAATAAACTAACTGTCAATCCAAAATATAAATACAACCCCGAGTGAAAAAATACAATAAAGACTCACATTAAAGAAAATATTACAATCTCCCTTATCCAAAAGAATATAAACATCTATATAATTCAGTAACTAACTAAAATTTTATATAAACTTCCTCTTAAATCTTTACCGTTTCATGCAGTTTTCAAACTTCGAATCCGAGTGCCTTGTTGTCAATAACTACTTTCTAAACACGTTGTAGACACTTTTTACAAATTTAATTAAAAGTACACAACAATTTTCATTCTATCATAGAATTAAGTTAAGCAATGTAAAATAAATTGTAAGAAAGAATTAAGTACACAGCTATTATTTTAACTACCAACAACTCCTATCATCATACTATATATACTCGGAGCAATATATTAAGTATATATTCTTATTACATTTTTATATTATTTTAACTTTTTATATATTTCTATATTACTCTGTTTATTTTTGGTGAGTATAATTTTGGTTTATTAAATTTTAATGATTAAAATATTAAAATTAAATATATATACTTAACCTCACTTTTATAGGAATCTATACAATATAATACGTGAAGCATAACATAAGTAATAATAATACTATAACTCTATATTATTCTCTATATATCATATTATAAATTATCGTCCAACGCTAACTAAAAATATATATATATAATAATTAAAATATGTATAGGACTTAGGCATGGGGCGTGTAACTTTTCAGCCTCCTCCTACGTGACTTCGCGCGTAGTCAAATTATAAATAGACATTGAAAAATCTTGTATAAATGTTTGCCGCGACCATTTCCTTCAAGGGTTTATGAAAAGATAAGATGAAAAGGACAATATGAGAGAGATAGAGAATAGCAATAAATCCGCGATATAGAATAATGGCAAGTGATGTGTAAAATAGCTATATCATAATTAACTAAACGTATCATAATATATTTTTCTAGAAGTTGAAAAACACATTCTGTTTTCATATTGGCCTTAAAGCAAATAGTTACTTGTGCTTTTATACAGTGCATTCTTCTGACAATCTATTCTTCCCGCTAAGAGAACTTTCACTATGTCTGATAGCATTGGGGCCAAATATGTGCGGATAGCTCAAAGTTAGGTTAAAATCAACTCACGAAGGCAACCCGTTGAATTATCTCGAGACTGCAGACAACAACATTAGAAACAACTTGCAGAAAATTAAAAATTATTGCACGGCAAGATTCTTGAAAGACACATAATTTTAATATATCAATATACATATTATATATAATACATATATAATATATAGATTCCTTTTTTGATTTTTCATATAGTATTATAAATAATTTATACGTGATCAACTCATCACGTATATAATAATTTATACACTCTATATATACCGAATAGTATAGTTTTAGCGATAAGAGTATATTAGTCGAAGAATCGTACAGATAACAAAAACTCATGATTAGTGTTATTTCACTAAACATATATAATAGTTGATATTTATATCTCATCAATAGAGGCCTTCCTAAATTTATTTTTAATATATTTTTCAAAAACGGTCTTTACATCCAAAGCATGTTAAATTTCCTAACTATCTGGCATCCTTATTCTTCACTGCACCCTCTCAGCACGACTTGGTTAACTTGAAATTTATGATTGTCACAGTAATTGTGCTTATTTTCCACTTGGCCAAATCAAGGGATGCAGGATTACTGTCCAAACTGTTCAATCTTTCATTTTTTAAATTCCTTGTACAGAAATTTGTTCACACGTCTTCAATAAAATCGCTCTGAGCGGAGGGTCCAGAAATTAAGAGAACGAACGCGTACCGAAAATTGTAACATCTTACTGAAGACCGGTTGTAGAATAACGTTTTTAAATAAATATATACTAAATAAGCCTTCTTTATACAGAGCGTACATACTAAACTCGGTGAAAAATTGCTTTGATTATACACTATAGTAATATAATTATATTATATAATAAATATTCAATATATATTAATATATACATAATTATATATATGATATAATATATAACTAGATATATATATATAATATATAGTATATATATATCACTCAACCTTTTGCCCCCTAAAGTGAATCCTGCTACGCCCATTATATTATTATATCTAATAATATATATAGTATATATAGTATATATATATATATATTATATATATATTATTATATAGTATATATATATAATTACGGTAAATGTATTAGAGAAAGTATATACTACTATTACTACTATACAATATAATACTATAATAATAATGATTATCATTTTATAATATTATATAATATATAATATAGTAATCTATATATATATTTATTAATATATTATATATATATATTATATTATAATATATAATATATATATATAATAATATATAATAATATAAATCATATATACAAAAAAAAATAAGGCCTATCTTACCAATTTTTATCCACCCCAATATAAAAACTTCTCTTCTGCTGTTTGTGTTTATTTGGAGTAATGACAAATGCTATTGAGGCGTTTTAAGAATTAGGCAAGTTTTTTCTTCCAAATCGAAGGGACGTTTCCTTGAGTTCATTTTCGAGTAGGAAAAATCAAATGGACATGTCCTTCAGTTTGATTGTTTTGGTTTACATTTACACGCACAGACCTAGCCTATAAAGGTATTAATTAGGATTTTGTTAGTGTATAGTATGTACTTTATATATAACAGTACATACATAATTATATATATATTATTATAATATATATATACTATATATATATATACAGTGTGTCGATCATACTACTATACGACTAATAACTAGCTCGTACAATAAATTTACAAATTATTAAAATTATATTATTTATTATATATTTAAATTAAGATATTTAATTATAAAATAATATTATATATTATATTAATATAATATATATAAATATCATTATAATATATCTCGTACTATAGTATATATATTATAAAGATCAAGTGGCACCGTGTAATATATATATATATATATAATATAGTAGATATATATAATATACGTTATATAATATATATATAATATATATATATTATTTAAATATAGAAGTTCATATATATATGTGTTTATAAAAAAAAAAACAGGAAACATGTTTGAAACATGAACATCTTCGAGTACTGTCCTCAACGCATACGGTACAATATAAACAGAGAATATCAAATTTCCGAATTTTTGGTGTACATTTCTTATTCTTATAATTTATATTCACTCAGTTCTTTGGGGAAAATAACATAATTAATCATATTTTCGAAGATAAAATAGTGGTTCGCAATCGGGTCGCACCTTGAAAATATTAAAAAACACATTATTTCTACAGATCTTCATCGTGACGTCCACAAACTAAAGATATAAAAAACTTCAAGAGAACGTTTAGGAAAAAACACATCCACTTTAGCGGGAATAAACAAAATCCCGATTTCGGCAGGGAAATTTCTCCGGTGTTTTGGAAAAGAATAATTGACTGAAATATACAAAATGGGAAGAGTGAAGAACCTCTTCCGCTTTAGTAAGAATTCTTGCAACATCGAAACGCCTTAGCTATATATTTTCATATACCGGTACAGTGGTACTTCTATTTATTAGTTTTAGGTTTTAGCGGAATTATATATCTTTTGGTCTCCATGTGATATAATTGTACAGAATTTCACGAAAAATCACTATATTTCATTACTGATTCAATAACGGTGATCGTAGCTTGTGTTTATTCAAATTAAAAATCGAAAATGTTAAGGGTATGGAGGTTAAAAGTTCCTGATTTCTTAATTTCTTTAAAATATTTTATTACTCTTGCATCTATCTCTATTCTCTTTGCCTTATTACTTAGCAATTTACCCTACTAAGTTGATTATGTTTAATGTAATAGTGCTCAATTTACTAAAGCCACAAGGCCGAATCATAGGCCTACAAGAACTTCTCAAAGAGATCAAAAATCTATTGAAAAAACAATGCTTCATTTACTATGAAACCATTAGATGTACAAATTGCGTTTATTTATGATATTAATTTTTTTTTTAGCTCATAATTTTAAAAAACTGATCCAATTTCTATAATCCGGGAATCGTAAATTAAGGATGAAAAGTAGCTACCAAAGGAGCCTCTAGTACAACATTGGATAAATCTTTAGTTGAATAGGTTACGCGTTTCGGAAAGTTGCTCAGTTCCATCATCAGGCTGGGATATTATTCAAGAAAAATAATATAATATTTTATGGAACTAGTTTTAAAAATATGAAAAGTTGATAATAATATAATTAAATTGAAATCGTTTGGGAGTAATACATACAATGTTCCTATCATATAAAAGAGTAACAATAGAATCGCTCTACAGTCATCATTTATCCCTATTCTGTAACAATTTAATTGATTGTTTATTAACAAGCGGAGCCGGAAACTCAAAACTTCAGAATATACTTAGGCACTAACATATTACGATATCAATAAATGGATATAGATAATTAATAATAATAAATGAAATGTCCTGCCAATTTTGTAACTCAAAAAAAAAAAAAAAAAAAAAAAAGCCGAAAAACACTAGAGAAACAAACATACAAAAAAAAAACTTATTAAAGAATATACCACTCATAATGATTAAAACACAAAGTATCAGCAAAAACTTCATAATACAGACTGATCAGAGTAGTAACAACAACAACATTTTTGGAAAATTGTGCTCAGCAATTAAAAAAAAAAAAAAAGAAGTAGGTTTGAAATTAGACATTTAGCTGAAGCACATCTTTCAAAATATAAAAAAACTAAAAATTGTTCTCTTTCAATTCGGAAAAAGATTTTAAAAACATGCGACAAAATTTCAAGTATTGGACTAGTCATTTCGAAAAAAAATTGTAGAAGTTGATAAACGAAATATAACGCAAAAGCTCAAATAAACTTAGATTTAGGGAAAAAAAATGAAACTGACCCGAAACAAGAAAATGACTAAACCAGACAACACGTATTGGAAAAAACCCCGAAAATGGAACGTTTTAAAGGTGAGTTAAAAAAAAAAAGCTGCGGTTTGCTAGTTTCCCCATCAGAATTGTCTGAAAATTAAGAATTTCATGTCCATTTTTAGGTGGGGTAAAATGGGGTCCCAAAATCTCCAATATTGATCTTCCTGAAAGACAAATTTAAATACAACTTTATATATATATATATATATATTATAATATGAGTAATAATAAATATATAATTTAATATATATATATATATAATATATGAGATATATAAAACCATTACTATATATATATATATATTATATACACATATATATATATAATATACTATATATATAATATATATATATATATATATTTATATCACGCATAAGATACGTATACTATATTAACTTATACTGAGTTTATTTAATTTATTTACCCCAATCTCCAGGTTAGAACTGGCAATTGACCCTGATGCAGTTGGACCAGGACAATCATGTTAATTTTCCTTCATGTGTCGCTCGAAAAACGCTTACACATACCTAGAGAGCATACATTCAAATGTGAAAACACTTCTCTCGGTCTCAAGTTGAGAATCTTCCGATTGCACATAGTCTTGAGTTATTTCAACTCTTCAGGTACAACAAGACCTATACAAGTTTGGATTACATAGCTAAAATCATATCTTGTGAGACATAGCATTGAAACTCGTGTTTTTTTACACTTCTTTCTTTTTATGTTCTCCAACACACCCAGAAAGCTCTTCCAGACAAGTATTCGTGTTTTATCTAGTCAGTGCATAACAATTTCCTAAATGCTGAGTCCAAGAGTTCTCCAAGCCAATATAACATATACGGGCCGGGTTGCTAGTCTTGTCGCAATTATATAATTATATAGTTATTATAATATATATATATATATTATATAATATACTAATCATATATAATATATATTATATTATATATATACTAGTAATATATATATTACAATATAAATATATATATCGTATTTTTAATATAATAAACATAAAATTTTATATAATATATTATGATAGATTAAAATATAAATATTTTTATTATATTTATACGAAAATTAAACTAAATATTCAATTAAGAATTATAAAAATTCAAATACTCAACCCTATTTCCTACATGAACTATGGACGGTTGTATTAGAATGCAGAAATAATTATTTCATATTTCGTGTACCAGCGTTCTTTTTGGTACGTAGAGAAGCAAAACAAATTAGGACAATATATGTGGGTTCCCTGCCCTTAATAGCCAAACAAAAGACGGTCTCTCTCTTTATATTGTCATATGCTGATGTGTCGCTTTAAATCTACCAAAACTCTTCTCATATATTATATATATATATAATTCTTATAATAATATATATATTTACTAAACAATATACATATATATATCTATCAAAGCCCAAGTAAATTTGGGGTTTATGTTTATATTCTCCTTGAAGTAACATCTGTTATGTTGATAATAAGTAATTCCATTAAGTAGAGGTATGTATATTTTATTATATATTCACCTATTATTATATGAGAGGGCTAGGCAGTTCTATGAGTATAATATATATATTATTTATAATAATATTATTATTATATAAGTCCATAGATGAGTGTATATTTTAATCTGTAATATATATGTTATATATATATAACATTTATATATATATATTATATATATATATATATATATATAAATATATATATATATTATATCTTTCTTTCTTTTCCTTTAATTCTTCTTTTTTCGCCCCAAGACTGGGGGTAAGTGCGTGTCATGCCATCGGAAAAGAAAAAGCAGTAGAAGATTGACAATAAGTCGAAAAGGAAAGCCAGCCTTACCGCCCCCTTTCTGTCCATTAATTAGTGAGAAACTCATAGACAGGACAGAAAATCCACCCTAAGCTTCATGGGAACAGCGACGGACCCTCACATGGTAAATCGTCAGTGTACAGGGTTCATGCCCTTGGTCCAGGCTGGGCCACATCCATGACTCCCCAGTGACAAAATACATTCGCATTCACTCAAATCGCTCATATCGAATAGATCTCTTGTGTAAGTTATCAATCCGGCCATTCCATGTGTGCGTCCTTAAAAACTATAACAACCCAGTCTTTGCCAAACGAATACCCCTTAATAAACATTTTCGTCAACTTCAGAAACATACTGTCACACCGTGACTCAATCCACTTTCTCTTCACATAATCTCCCAGCCGGTCGCTTCCCACACACTCACCACTAATAAATCCGCTTAACCAACCGCTGTCATCCATCCATTCCCCACATGACCAAAAAATCTCAACATACTTTCATTTATTCCTTCATTTACCCCTTTCTTCACACCACACAACTCTCTACTTATTACGTTCATTCCTCATTTATTTAAATTCTTTCCCATCTAAGCATGCCCTTAAGATTTGTCCAATGCTGAACACATTGTGTTCGTTGAGATCTATTACTTCTATTCCAGACCAATAGTATCTCCACTAATATTGAAAGAGGAAATAAAGTCAATAAAACGGGTTAATCAACAAACATAAACCCACTCAAATAGTTATTTAACTCAAGGGAGCGAGAGCACTCAGATAACCTCTAAGCTCCCTTTACATTGCACAACGTTTAAGTTGCACCAAAGCAACCTTCCTGCCATTGCAAAACCTTAAAGTAACTCACTATATCTTAATTCAGATTCACAACACAAATACAAATTCTACCGCGGTTATCGCAGGTGTCGTGCATACATATGCTAAACGTTAACATCCCTTGCACTAGTTCTAGAATATATCTAAAAAACAATAAATCGATAACCTTCGACACCTTTTGGCTCGCCCAGGCTGCCTTAAATAATCGCATCATTATCAATTCAACCGGAGCGCGTGTTAAGGAATAATGAGTCCTATCTCAAACATCCACGATAGATTTAACGACTTACACCTTATCATTAACGTTTATTGACATTTCCTCAAACTCCTGGAAATATCTAGACTTATTTCCTTTTAATAACTAATCCTAAACAAAGTTATTTTACTGCCAACATCTACATCATCACCGAATCCTTCTTTTCTAAGCGTTCGCTTGCACATAGATTCGCAATCACGCTAAAGCCGACCGCTTATCCAATCCGCTATAATAGGTAGGCGCACCCTCACATAACTACTAGTTCGAATTACATTCGATAACATCTATATTCACAACCCTCAGATAGTTCCAAGCCTGCCCTAACCCTTCTAACCCCGAAATTTCTCACCCAAGCGCACACACACAAATCTTTCTAGCATCCACATCCTTTTAATAATAAACCAGGAACAATCGTCAATAAAAACCCTGTCTCAACTACGGAGGATAATTTCTTAAGCGAATCTAGTAACTAACCATACAAACTCTCTAATTGAGTGTAACATACCATATTATTATATTTTACAATAAGCAGCCTTAAAATATATATTAGGTCTAATACATCTCATTTGAATTTACCAATTTATATTCAGAAAGTCCATAAACTCCATACATAAACATAACCTACTAATATTATATTTACTACTAAATATATACTTAATCCAGATTATAATATATTGATTCCCACAACATTACATTTGAGTGTAAATCCATAAAAAAAACCTAAAAGTATAATTATTCTTCTTTCTCTCATATCAAATTTTCAATCATTAATTGTTTAATGATAATAGATTTGAGAGTAATCCACACATATCTATCATTTATCACTTCACATATAAAAACGCATCCATATTGTTCTCACTACATACATCAGTAGATATCTCCATTCTACAAGTATCACTATATTATATAGTATATCGTAACCGCACTCTTTTATCAATACTACTAAAAATATATAATATACTACTACAGCATATATACCTATATATCCTCGTAGTCGATGACACTTCAAAGTATAGGCTTATTGCCCTTATTGTCCCTATGGTATTATTTGCTATCATGGTTCCTTGTTTCTCTCGCATTACTAACGGCATTAATACAGTAAGTGGAGTATACATTGTGATTGCAAGGTAATGATTAATATAAAACCACGTTAAAACAGACGCTCCTTCAAACTTAAACCTTAAACTTCAATACGCTGTTGTGCAGACCGTTGGTGGCAAATCCCCTCCCATTGAAATACATTTACTAACCACAATCACATTTCGCACTAACTCATCAATATCTACCACAACCCCCCATCAGCCAAAGTGGTCGTCTCCGACACACTCTCTCTTTAATTGCATATCATTTATTATCTAACCTAGTTAAATATTATTATCATTCATTACCTGCGCACTTTCCCCACCATATTCTTATTACTCTTTCTAACTCTCATACCTCATATTACTATCCTCCTTTTCTACACCTCTCCTATACTAAAAAAACTTAAATTATCTTATTCACTTTGCAGCATCTAATATACATATATAACACACATATTCCTACTACCTATATCATCCTTAACTTAGTTTAATTATTATGCGCATTTATTCGGAGTGATATATCTTTTACTACCAATCCCATATATCATCCTCATTTTACACTTCATTTACTCAATCTCACCTAATTACTCACCTATTATATACTTCATATATATTATTCTCAATAAGTACCGATGTACCTCATTACATATTCACTTCTCTATTACTTCGCCGCTATTACAACCTCTTCACTGAGTAATAAGCTTCTATCCTAAATATTTCATTAAATAGTATATCTAAAATTAAATAATGATATATATAATATATATATTAATAAATAATATATATAAATATTAATATTTATAATATATAACTTATATATATAATATTAATATTAATTATATATCAATATTAAAATAATAATAATATTAATATTAAAATATAATATATATTTATATATATTATATATTTATCTCTCTATAATTAATATATATATATATAAATAAATATTTATATATATATATATATTAATATATATATATACTATATATATTATATATAATATTATATATATATACTATATTATATATATATAGTATAATATATATATTATAATATATATATATATATATATATATACTATATATATTATATATCTAATATACGTATATATATTGGGCGTTGGTTGTTAACAGGTGGCTCGCTAGCACCATGAAAGACCAAGCAGCCTACCGGGAAGAAAACTGCCTTGATCTATTTTAAATCGGCGTGACTATCTGAGCAACACTTCTACCTCTCAATATTCTAAATTTATTAAATATAATATTTACGTTCATAATATGAAATATAGTTGTTAAATTCAATAAGAACTAGAAAACATTAACCCTTACTTCTAATTGATAGAGGGTAACTAGATCCTCATAAATTTTGACAGAAGGAGCTGAGAAGTATACATTATCAGTAAATTATTTTTATTTAAAATAATAAATAAATTCCAGATCTGATAAACTATTTCAAGAACAAATGAAAATCAAGCCTTTTACTCCAATTTTCCCCGTTCCAATGAACTTAAATTAATGCCTTACTAAAAACGCGTTGTTTTTCTGAGGTTATTTTTCTGTGACGTAATGATTACAATATTTTCAGAAATATTACATAAATTATTTCAAATATCCAGTAATTTATGACACATTACTTTCAAAATAAATCATAAACTTTACAGCATTTTTAATATTCGAAAAATACGATTCAAACTATTGAATATGCATAGACTGGTAGGGTTTCTCCTAAAACCTTATCAAATAATTTAACAATATGAAATATTTTCGAGTGATTTATTTTATTAGTTTTATTGTGCTCAGACTGAGCTGTCTCAAACTTTCCCAAAATACTATCATTTATTTTTTATTTTATATTATTTTTTAGTATTTCATAATGATCAAAGAAATTGAGATTATTTTATATTTTTTCTACTCATCTCGAGATCAAAAATAATGGTAATTTCATAGGCTAATTTTTATTAGTTATACGAAAATGATTAACTAAATACAATTTATTTAAATAGTTAGAATATTCTTGTATAAATAATAATATATATGTACCTTTAATAGCAATAATAGGATAAGTATGGAACGACTCTCTCAATTTTATATTTATTACAAAATTTAAAGAAGAATCAAAATATTTTAGAGTTTGGTTTGTCTGTAAACTCCCCTTTGAATATACTTTACTTTTTAGTAGAAGATGAAATGTAAAAATTTTTTCTAAAGTTAATTCTGAAACTAGTTCTAAAACATTTAATTAATATATTACAATACATATTATCTAGATATAAAACTACTCTTTATATCAAATATATGAATTAAACATGCGTATGAATGAAGCAAGATAATATTATATCAATAATACGTTCCTATTCACAACACCATTCTATAACACATACAATTAGAAATCCGTTGTGTCAGCCGTGAACAAGCACTAGCACAGTTAAACGCCTTGACACCAACTCAAAAAAAAAAAATTCGAACAACGCAATATTAAGAATGTTAATAGACAGCATAGTCATTAACTTAAACAATCAGGCACACAGTCCAAACCCCGTCGGTAGTGCACACACCCACCTCACGAGGGGCGCCTTACCCGGTGCCCCGGAGAGGAACAACCCTACAATGATTAAATTTGAATCCGGTAATATGAGATCTTCATCATCACACTTTTACACAGCACTCTACTCAACAAATCTTACCATTACCGTTCTTCCATCTGTCTGCAACTCCTGGTGCTTTCCCAGTTGGGAAAAACCACTCTCAGGGGGTCCTCAGGATTTTGGCGTTCTACAAACACCAAAGAACCCCTACTAATAAATTAAAACATTTAACATTACACCCAATATTATGGTGTTAAGAACATGTTACTAACTCGGTACCTCACCGCACCTCACTGACTCACTTGAGTCTGTACTTAACTTAAGCTCAATACTCTAATTCATTCACTAGATCCCAATTCCTTCACCTAATTTTTTTCTCTTTAAAGATCGAGACTATTAATGTGAATCAGGGTTTTGGGAGCTCTAATAATCCGCATATATACGTTTGGGCCGTAGAGGCTATATAAAATACCCAAAGCATTCAGTGCAGGGGCACCAAATCAGTTTGCAGTGGGTTCTGGTGCCAAGGTTTGGAATTATGGAATAACTCGAATTAGAAAACACACTCTATAATCATATGCCCACAGAGTCCTGCCTTAGAGCTCTCGTGTGACGTGTGGAAATATAATGGGCTGGAGCTTCTGCAATTGTCGCAAAGGCGGAAGTGTGGCGCCATCAGGGGTGGGCTCGCCAAAGATGGGACTGGAGAACTACCTGGACGGAGCAAAAGTAAATCCGAAAATTCAGGAACAGATCGACATACCCAAAAATATATTTCCATATTCACTAGAGCTAAAAATAAAGTCAAAATAAACAAATAGTTTATTCATAATACGAGTGAGAGTTCAGCACTCGGTGCAACATTTGTCGCGGCAGCGAGAAAATAGCCTATTACTAAGATTGAGATTACTTCCGAAAATGTAACTAAAAAAGTAGCTAAAAAAAGGCTAAAAAAGTACCAAGATTAGCAAGATATATGAAGTTATGAGTATTTTTAGCGATACGTACACATTCATGCAGTTACATTTACCTCATTTTATCATTATCCGAAAGTGTGGAGTATTTCGAGTGTGTGATTTGTATACTTTTCACTAATTATTATAATCTAATATTTAATTTCCAATAATTATTAATTATGTGAATTAAATTATGTAAATTGTAAAAATCTTTTATAAAGAGTACTTTAAATATTTATTTCTATATCTCAATAATTTTATCTAAATTCTCTACTAGTTTTATAAATAATAAATTAATTATTTAGTAATCATAAAATTTATCGTTTCTATAAATCCTGAGATAATACGATAGATTAGATAGATAAATGGATAGATAGATAGGAACTTTGACATAGATAGATACGATAATTACGTAATAGATATAGACAGTAATCCATAATATTCTATATTATAAAGATTATATCTTCGTTTTTTCTAATTTTTTATAAAACCATTTTAAATACTAATGATGACCATTAGATAGGGCGCAAAACTAGGAAGATCATTTACGATCCTTATCAGCACTTAAGAAATTGATCACTTCACGTATTAACCTGGATCACTCGATATTATGAAAGAAATAAGTAATCAAGGTATAATAAAAGATGATTTTTTCGATCTTACGTACTTAGTTTTAAACATTCCTTTTTATTCCCCCAGGTCCATCAACACAATAATGAAGAAGGAATAAATATTTTTATTTGTAATAAATAAATAGAGAGAGGTGAGGACTCACAGGACCCTTTAAGCTATTTTTCGTGAATACATATAAGATCCCCATAATTAGTAACGATATTTATGTTTAGTAACAGTTTGCAAGAGTGGGGCAATGATAATATATGCAATGGTTCCTTACTATCCGATCTCGATTCACCGTTCTTTCATAATTATGTAATCTTATTATTTCCAGTGAACAACTAGCGATCAATGACACTTAACAAGAGATTTTTATTATAAGAACATTAATAAAATTTCTAACAACTTTAATTTTATTACAAAAATATAATTTTGTGTCCCAGGGGATGCCAGCAGGGACACTATGTAAAACGAGCTCTGATGGTGGGAGGGCCGTCACTAACATGGCGTACCGTCTCAGTACGCTATGACGTCAAGGATAGAGGCCGGAGGGAGAAAGGGAGTAAGTACTCGTGAGGTTCACTTATTGAGAGAGGGCTGTTATTTTCCTGTTTAAAGTAAAGTTTTACATAGAGAGAAGGGAGATAAAACATATGTTTTAATTGTGGTGATTTTCATAAGATGTAAAGAAATAAATTGAGACTAGAAAGAGGTACTAGTAACTAAAACAACATAAAAACGATTCTAAAGTAGCATTAGATTTGATCTGTACTAATAATTCTTATGTCATTTAGCGAGGATGCAATCCAGCTCGAACGGTTATCAAAAGATAATACACCCAAAAAATCAATTTTGCGCAAACTTCTAAAAAGACATACATATCTTAATACAGAGAAGATAATCATCGATAATATTACGAGGACGAGATCTATAATATCCAGCCAGAGAAATTTAATTAGGTTCAATTTTTAAACTGTTAAACATCATCAATGATCTAGTTGATAATATTTTTCACTTATAATCGAAGTCACTGACTGTTATCTTGGTATTAGCACTCTAGTAGAGAGCCGTATACGTGGATTCAGGGAAATTATCCCAGAATACCGTCGATACCGTCTAATCGTCATTTTATCAGGAGGTGACAGAGTAGAATTCTCCTACTGCAACCAATCACGCATTGTCTTCACATGTAATAACAGATGAGAAATTTTAAATTTCGTTATAGTTGCACTAGAGAATAAGATTATTCGTATATAAATTGCTGTTAATAAATAGATAGTCTTAACCATCACACGGTAGAGTGTAACCGTGAGTCTGACAACTCTAAATACAATATATACAGATAAAATATAATGAAACCATTTTTAAATTATCAAATAATTTAGTATGTGTAAAAATGACCTAAATAAATTAGAACATAAAACAAAGTATACCTGATTTATTAAAATAATTTACATATATTATTTATTTCTTCTCAGAAAGAACTCGAACGTAATCCTAATATATATCTATAAATTTCTTAAAAATTATCAATAAAAGTAATTGATATATATATATTATGGTTTTTTTTTTAAATATGGAGATCTCCAACGCATGTAAATATAGCCCAGCAGACTCAAGGTTCTTTAATCAAATAAGATATTTTCTATAAATATTGATATTTATTAATACCTACGTATTAAATCTATTAACAGTTTCTTCGTTCATTCCCGACAAAAGGGAAATGTAAGATAGTTCATCTATTAGATCGGTAACTTTCATTACACTATAGGATTGTTACACATATTTCCTAGAGAGATATAATACTTATTTTCTCGCATATTAACCTGTAAAGATTTTGTGTAACTCCTAAAATTATAAAATAATGTTTAATTTTTATAACATGATTGATACACAAGTTTTCTTCATAACAGCATACATTAAACATAATTTTTATTACCTTCATTTACGGAAAATCTTACGATCCCCGTATTACAAATAGTTGTTACACATTTTAACCTCCTGTTCCCTCCAGCGTGGGGGACTAGGAGAGTTGAGAAGAATTATTGGGGATATAAAGCCCTCAAATTCCTTATTTCGTCGGATAAATCAATACAGTTTAGCAGATTTCTCGTACGTTATTTATTAAGGAAAGCTTAACGAAAGTACCCTTTTCCTTTAGCATGCCGTCTCTAATAACTGAAATTTTTTCTCTATTGTCAACCAAAAACTACCAATCTATTCACTATTTAATACTTATTTACTAAACATTTATTATCTAATCGACTTACATTATTAATTGCGAATTAATAATTATTAATTTTAAACTTAAATTATTTTTCGAAGTTCTTTTTTTATTATTTTGAAATACACAATTAATTTAATAATGATGTAAATCAAAAATTACTTTCGTTAAACTTAATAGATGTATTAAGGTCAAAAACTAATGGGTACTGAGGATCAATTTAAGAAACTTCTTTCGTCGATCGGAGTCCATCTAAGATCAGGTGGCGGTACTTTATAAGGCAAGCCAGACAATTTTTTATCCTTTATTGGCGGTGTTATTTTGTACTTTTCTTCAATATGTTATTTCGCCCTCGAATATTATCCTTTAGATGGCTTTATTTGTATTAACTGTCTCATGTAGTTTTTTCCTCAGGCTCGCAATGTTTAATATCCAATTATTTTGTTTATCTTAACCTAATGTCATGCACCAGCGTCGGTAAACAGGAAAAAATCGTTTGGAATAAGTGAGTCATAAATTTTTTTCTTCTTGAGTTCAACATTTTAAAGAAAGCTTTTGGCAGGATCCTCAAAGGGGGGAGTTCTCGTGTTCTCTACCCATCCCCATTATAGATCGACAGGCTCGAAGCTTTCTGGTATCAGGCCTTCGTTGGAAGATCTTTCTTTTTTTTTTTTCCCTTTGTCCGTGATTTTTATTTCTAATTTTTTTTTTTTTTTTTTTTTTTTTTTTTTTTTTTTTTGATGGGTAACGACTTTCTATTTCGTTTACATAAACAGAAATATCTCAGTTACAAGAGTAGAGCTTTCAGAAAGTTATTTATAAAATAACCACAGACTTCTTTTCTTAACACTAGTTAACAAAAATATTTTCTTCACTTGTTTAGATAATCCTAGCCACTTTCATTAATTATCACCTCCGTTATTTTATTATTATATCTATTGGTCTAAGTGGTCTTATGATGACTTAGTTCTGGTTTACCAACTGTACCGGGCGAGTATAGAGATCGATTAATCAATTAACCTAGAAATTAAAATATCATTCATACCTCGGTTACAAATGTCAAGAGCCTACCGAGTGTATTAATAGATTTTGATGTTTATTCTTTTATTAACATTCTTTTTATTTTGTTGTTTTCACCATAATAATAGATAATTTTATTTGTATAAATAAATAAAGGAGTGGGTCACAGACCCTTTAAATATATTTTCGTGAATAACTTAAATCGCCCAATATTATTATACATTTATTTTGCCTTGTGCCGGAAAGGTGGGGCAAATAAATAAGTGGCCTATGTTTCCTTACCGATTTATCACGTTCTTCAATTAGCTATCTTATTATTTACGAGTGTTAATCAACTTAGCGTATCAAAGGACACTTAAAAAAGATCTTATTTAGAACATTAATAATAATCTAACTCCTTTAATTTTATTAAAAAATAATAAATTTTTGTGTACCGGGCGATGCCCGGGACACTGGTAAGTCTGATGTCGGGCCTCACTAACGTGGCCGAAAGCATAAAACAACTGCTGGATGTGTTTCGTAATTATCAATTTTAATGACAAATAAAGGGTTGTGTACATGAACATGTATGAAATATGTTATTGTTATATAATAAGAGTTTTAGAAGAGCAAATAAGATTGAGAGAATGGATTAGACGAAAAATATTAAGACTCAAAAATAACTGTTAAAATATATAAATATAAATGGAAATAAACACAAATGCAAGGTTATGTGAGATATATAATTTCTCCTAAGAAGGTAAACCCGATGAAGAAGAGGAGAAAGATATGGTCATTTGCAAGAGGAAGACACGGATCGAGGCAGTGTGACAGTTGGGAGGGCTTCCTGCAGAGTAATCGAACCTCTTGAAACCTGTTGAGCTGGGGAGAAGAATAATAATGTTGTTTTTGGGTGTTTCTATAAGTCAGTCTTCCAAATCAGTTGTAAAATACAGAGAATCTGAAGATCGTCATTCCTAGTATTTATATATAATAAAGAAACGTTTCAGGTGGATATATAGAAAGTGGTTGTTTGCAGACTTTTACCCAATGGCAGTACATGTGATTGAAAGCATAGCTGTTGGTCCTGGGGTCAGTTCGCCTATCCTGCATATAGAAATCTTGAAGGACCTCGTCATTCTTGTATTATACTGTAACTAAGAAACGTAAATCAAGTGGATTAAAAAAAAGGTGAAGATTCAGACTTTAACCCAATGGCAAAGGTAATTTTGTTAAGATTGAGCCATAGATGGGTTAAACCAGATTCTTTAACTGGTAGTTTGTAGCTTAAAGGAACGTAATTTCAAGTTTTATTCTCTCATCCATTACTTATTAAAATTATGATAAAGTAATATTTCATTAATTTCATTACTATCTGTATTAGGAGAATATAGCATTTAGTTAGGGAATTACATTATTAAATATATATATATAAGAATATATATATATATAAATTATATATATTATTAAACAATAAATGATATGTTATATACAGACATTGTATACATATTAGTTAGATACAATTAAATTTTAAATTATATAATTTTTCATTTTTAATATATATATATAATTTATATATGCTCATCTTGACTGGGCTTGCTTGTATCATTCGCATATACAAAAACATCGTATTCTTTTATTAGGCAATATTTGCATAAGCATAATAAATATATTGAGGTAAAATCTTTTAAAAGGTTAATTACAATTCGGCTAATTGAATTTTTATGTAAATCGCAAACCTCAACCAAACCCATATCACTGCTTCCCGAGCATTACCATATCGGCACTCGCTTGATTCCCGAATAATTTGTGGTATTCATTCTAAGTATTATATTTTAAAGTGATTCTTTTTACATAGTATTAATCGATTATCGGGACCTACCAAATAACTAATGACGTTTGTTATCTATATATATATTATATATATATAATATATATATATATATAATATATAATATATATAATATATTAATATATATAATAATGAATATATATATAATATAATTATATATTTTATATTATATTTAATGATATATATTATATGTGTGTGTGTGTATGGTAGGTGTAGGTGTGTGTGGTGGTATGTGTGATGTGCGCAAGAATCGCAGGGAGTGAAATCAAATTTACCATATATAAAAAGGATTCAGAAACCTTCCGTTCTCAATATAGAATTTAAACAATTATTCCAAAACTGGTATCTTCCCCGCCGCCGCCACTACTAATAACACTAATTATATGTGTTCGTAAAAAAGGTGAACAAAATATGGGTTTAAAACTCGTGGTTTCTTTTGATAAGAAAGACTTACCTGAAGGAACACAACTCCAAAATTTGATTGAAATAAAATCAGTTCCTTTTCCTCACCACTGTGATGTTTGGACGTTTTATTTCACAAAGTTCTTCTTACACAGGTTCAGTGAGTTTGAAAACGTGTTCAGCTTCATGTAATGCATTATTATTAATTATTATTATTATTAATTATTTATTATTATTATTATTATTATTATTATTCGTAATTAATTATTAATTATTATTGTTATTATTAATTATTAATTTTATTATTATTATTAATATCTTATTATTATTATTATTAATTAATTCATTAATATTACTTAACTTATTATTAATTATTTATTATTATTATTATTTGTTATTAATTATTATTATTATTTATTATTATTATTGATTATTATTATTATTTTATTGATTATTATTATTATTATTTTATTATTATTATTATTATTATTATTATTATTATTAATTGCCAGTACTAATTAGAAACCGATAAAAAAATAAATAATAGAATAATTGACAAATGACTTCCTTCATAAATATATGCAATAATAATGGAATTAATAATGAATAAAATGAATAAATTATTAAGTCAATAATGAATTAATGATATCAATAATAATAATAATAATAATAATAATAATGAATAATAATAATATAATAAAATAATAAGTGAATAAAATAAGTAATAATAATTAATAATAATAATAAGAAATTAATATATAAGTTCATCACCAACATTTCTTCAAAAATTATAATTTTCATTATACTGTTTAATATGAAAATAGGTTTAAAAAAAAACAATTCAGATTAAAAATTTCAAAGAGAATCACTTGTAAAGAAGTAACGGAAATTTTATATTCTGTTATTAAATTATAATAACATTTAATAATTATTTTAAGTAAGCAAATTATTTTTATTAATTATACATCATATTTTAAAATATTTAGTTTAAGTTTTTTTTGTTCATTTAATAATTAAAAATGAAAAATAATTTAATAAATTCTTTATCTTTATTTTCTTTTCAATCTATTAGTTCAAATAAATTTACTTTTATTAGCCTATGCGGGTAACTTAATTATTCATTTTTAAATTTTTTTTACATGATCAATATTTAGAAATTTTAATTAATTATAGTATTATATATTAGTATTATTATATATATATATATATATATGATCATATATAGTATGATATATTATATATATATATATATTAATATTATATACTATATATAATATATATATATGAATATATTATTATCCCACATATAGATATTGCAAAAAAACATTGGGAGGGCCACTCTCATATAATGATATTATAATGTTATATTAATATAATAATATATATTAATATATATATATATTTAATTATATATATATATATATTATATTATCATATATATTAATATATATATATATATATATCTTTATATATAATATATATATATATATATATATATCATATATATCAGAGGCGATTGAAATAGAACTATAATTAGTTAAATTTGGCACGAGTCATGATTATAGAAAATGAACGATATTTATTTTCTAATTTTGCAGTTATGATAAAATTCCCTCTTTAATTTTTTTGTGAAAATAGGTCATTCTGAAAAGAAATAGCATTACACAAACTTGTTCAAAATGAAAGATTATGTAATTTAAAAAAAGTGTAAAAAGCATGCATGCGCATTGGAATAACCCTATTTTTAGTCAATTATAAATTGTAACGGGCTCGTAAACACTCTTCCAAAAAATTGCCAGAGAAGCAATAATATATATACTTTCAGTGAAAGGCAGTTTCATTTCGTGAATTTAATTTTTTGTATGCAAGTTGTTTTTTTTTTATTTCCCTACTGTCTAAGAATCACATAAAATATAATCAAAATTAAAAGAGTAATGAAGAACAAAGTTAAAAATAACATGCTTTACCCTTGTTTCTTAATACAGACAATGTTCGGATAAAAGATAATTCATATTATTTTAAATTCTAATAACTGAATTTGAAAAGAAAACTAAGATACCTCCTCCATCAAAACACCCAACATTGGTGATGCTAAAGGAGAACTGTAGAACATGGATACTCAATATAATTTATATGAAAATTATTATTTTGTTAAATTATTATATGAATAATAAATAAATAAATGAATCTAATTAATGAACTATGATCTGAAGTATTTAATGTTCGTGCTCATTCTTTTTTTAGCTGACCTTTGATAATATAATTTTAGCGCACCCTCATTGCTGTCCCGTGTGAAGTCATTTAAAGACAGAAACTTTGCCTCCAAGTCGTCCCAATTGTCCTGCTTTTTTCCGTAGAGGAACAGTGTTTAATGTGATTTCCTGTTGTTGATAGAAGGGTTGTAAACATTTTTTAGATTTTATTGATTTATTATTAATTCTGAATGTATGATGGAACTAAGA
>JABUQX010126188.1:0-43197 GCA_015478945.1 Trachelipus rathkii
ACTATTATAACTAACAACCTCTTTATAGGTTTGAATCAATCCGAGTTCCTTTATAAAACTATAAAGAACACAAATGTTATAATACATTTAATATATATAATAAATAACGTATTTAATTTAAAAATATTTTATTTATAGTTACGTATATATAATGATTGAGTAATTAATCCGGCATAAGGAATATATACACATAAGATCTTATAATAAATATGAATTTATAAAATAACTATTATTAATTACACTAAAATTAAAATATGAGCTAATTACGTATTATAACCTCATTAATATACTTATTTATCGATTATATAATATTGATATATAAATTTAATCTACTTTATTATTATATATATATAATGATTAATCAACTTTAAATTATAGTAATAAAATTATTATATATATATTACGTCATTAACAATAAATAAATTAGCTTAAAATAAATAATATTATAAATTCATATATTACAGGAGTATTTCCAACTAAAAGTATTTTAATTATTATAAATACCAAGGAGATATATTATATTTCAAACCTTGGTCCGTTATCAAAAACTGGTTTTCACACTAGTCTCCTCTTAATGGCGGATGTCTGCTAAAAAATCATAGCTCTTTTCATGGGACAAAATAATGCGAAAACGGTGGGTCCTATAACATGGGGTTCACATGTGGTTCCAATATGTGGAACCGGGGTATATTCACGGGGAGGTTATACCATCACAGGAGTAAACAACTCTGACGTTTTATTGTGGACCCTTTGTGCTCAGCGAAATGAATAATTATTCGGAGTCCAACCTTATGCAACTATTGTTTTCCTCACAATCGGGGGACAGCTCCGTAGGTGCTAACGTTACTTACCTCTTCAGAATAATTTTAAGGTCATGTAGCCCTATTGCATATTTGGTGTTGGTCCCGCCTCACAAATATACTATAATCAATAGCGCAAAACATAATACACTACTATCAATATCAAAACTAAAATAACTCATAAGAAGTAATATAATAAAATATAATATAAATATCAAATACCAATTAAATATAGTTATATCATAAACTTTATAATATTACAATTATAATATTCAAGATTATTTATTATACTATTAATGCTTTTATTATAATATACCTAGTATGTAATATATTATATTTATCATACTATAGTTCATTATCTCTTCTAGCGTCTTAAGCTAAATATTATATATACTAACTTAATTAACTTATAGCACCATAAGACGAGATTATGTATATGGCCAATCATACACACACTTGTTATCCAAAACCTCCATTCTAATTATGATCTGATCTGAACAATTAGCCTTTTTATCTCTGATTGTAATTTTATGTTTTTTATGTCTATCACCTTACTCCCCTCCCAAGTCACTTTTATTCTTTAAATACTCTGTTATTGAGTAATAATGATAAGCTACGATAGAGATACTAGCATAACTTACTCTCTATTAATTGAATCTAGTAATGGATAAAAATACTCATAAATTATTACAATAATCGAAAACGTCTTTAAAGTAGATTATTTATATTATTTATCTTGATTATACTCGATGAGTATTCTTTTAAAATTCAATCATAATATAGTACTTAAGAGCGAAGTCAGATTTACGTTTGTACATTATCCCCATAAGCAAACATAAATACTTTAGTATATTCATATATTATAATATTAATAATTATATATTACTATGAATTATCTATAAAACAAATACATTTAATATATATAGTTATTAATTAATATATCTAAAATATTATATATTTAATATCTTAAAATCAGCTATATATTACTTTAAATACTTTCTGTATTTCCACGCATATTACTATTATAAGATTATATAAGTTAATATAAATATCTAACTAATTTATATCCTATTATCGCAAA
Source organism: Trachelipus rathkii (assembly GCA_015478945.1). NCBI lineage: Eukaryota > Metazoa > Arthropoda > Malacostraca > Isopoda > Trachelipodidae > Trachelipus > Trachelipus rathkii. Next base: position 1,882 of record JABUQX010126188.1, read on the forward strand.
AATGGTATTTATAGACTAAATAGTAATAACCATTAATATAATTAACTAAATGTATGATAAATATCTATTTAACAAAAAATTATAACCCTAACTAGTATTATATATCATAACATATTTCACGGTAATTTTAAATTAGTATTATGTTTCTCCAATAAGAATGATTTTAAGTAATGTATTTAATTTATACATATAATATTTAGTTAGCTATAGGTAATTTTTTATAATTATATTATTACTTATATTCTCTAAGTGTGTTTGTGATACATTTGAACAGTGATCTATGATAACAATATTTTACATATAATTAACAGTACATTTAATAGATCAAAGTTCGTTTATCATTTATAAGATTAAGTATATACTCGTTTCCTAATGTGTTATCTATTTAAATGTTATATATATTAACTAACTAACATACTATATATATATATAATTATTCTTTATTTCATTCTATAATCTTCACTCATTAATCTTCTCTCATTGTCAATCTATAATTTGTTCATTAACGGGGTACCCGTTTCATAATTTGTTCTTCACATTTTATCCCATTCCCCTTTAAACCGAAATTTTATAATCCTCTTTTGGGTGAATTCACCTTTATCACGGGACAAGACAGTTATCTTAAAAACTACTCTGATGTCTTTTGGGGGGTATCCTACAAAATCTATTTTGAGGGGATACCTAATATCATTCATCCTAACCGTAAAGGTGGGTCTCGGCAAATTAATTATTGTCACCGGTGTTAAATGTTAATAAGAATATATATCCAAATACGGGTCTTTTCTGCATTCTTACTCCAGGGCCTCAACGACTTTCAAGTTCAGTGGCCAAGCTTTGTTTATCACATGGCGTAGTGGGATGGATATTGGTTCCGATGTTTTTTTGAACGAACATTTTGCATACCTTATACCCCGCGCTTTTTTCTTGACTTTTGCGGCACCCGAATTTTATGGTCACCTTGACACTTCTTTGAGACCATAATTCGAGAGACACAACCTTTTGATATTAATCCTCCCAGAGACTCGCATCTTTTGGCCAACCCCTAATATATTTGCAATAGCATCGCTAAATTTCTTTGGCAACTAAATTTTTTCGGCATACCATAATTATTATTTCGTGCACTCTATTTTTGCAAACACTTTTCGAGAAGGTTTGAGACCTAAAGTTGCGTAAGCAACTCTGTTGTACGTTCACAACCAATATTATTTTTAGACCAAACCCTTTAGTATTATCTGTCATTTTTGTGTACCTCCACACAACTAACATACACTACTATCTTTGGCTCAATCACCTTTAGGGCTTAGACTTATTGTTGATGTCTTTACAGAAGATTTTTGTCCTTGAAACCTTTTTCCATCAAAACTCTATGTGACTCAATGTCAATTGGCTCGAGAGCTAACTAAATAGAATTGTCCAAAAGCTATAGGTAGCCTTTATTAGTGTGAAAATGTTTTTATTATTTATACTGAACTTAATTCAAAACTTGTCCAGCCTATAGACACCATTGGGTCAATTATGGCCTCAACGCTAATATTTTTGTGAGACTAGTGTCCTCACCCTGTCATATTCGATTTACGACTATAAGAACGTCATTGTTTACTCGGATGTCTATACCTAACATTGAGCCCTAACAATTCACGACCAACAACACACATGACAACACAAAACAAACCACCCACACACCAAATAAATAACGCTCCCTCGCGTACTCTACGAACTGTTGCCTTCAATCTTTTCCTCTTTTCATATCCAACAAACTCACGTACTTCATCCAGTCACAGTCCTCAGGACAAGACGCCATTCACTTAAACCAACTTATACAAGACAATATATATAACCAATTACATCCACCACCTAATAAACCTCAGCAAAAATTTGGTTAGTAACAGACACACCTGTCACAAGCCCAACAATCCATCCACCATCAACATTAACTGATCACTAACCCACCAGATGTATTATTATTTGCCATGACCCAACTGGACACAGGGATTTAAACCAACTGCAAACACTTTTACACTTTCACAGCAGGGATTTTACTTACACTCAACTCACACAACAAAGAATACCTTAAACTCTATTTTAATCGACTTACACCAGTTTACCCTATCCTTTAACCAAATAATTGAGCCACCAACACAATCATATCCATAACTTCTAACAATATACACAAACGACCAATGGAGGTATTACTTACCAAGGGACACTCATATATCAGATATAAATTTTAAATTCTCGGAACACAACACACAGTAGTTCCAACCTTATTCACAGTGTCCACCTTTAATGCACACACACAACCACACACAAACAATTATAATTCCGGTTCCTTATACAGGCCACACACAAATACGAACCATATGACTTTCCATAATACAAAAACAATTCATCTGAGTAGAAACGTTGATCGGAATTGGGACCTCCATTGATACACATAAACTAGCCTGATCAATACACACTTTTCATACTCTTACCACCGATCAAACTCGCGGGGAGGCTCCACCTTGTGCTGAACTTACTCACACACTCCCTTTTGCAGAACCAGACCTACCTGTTGTCTCCACATGGGTTGTTAATCCTGTGGGGTGCGGACTCGCGCGCACCCACTACACTCTAATACGAATTGGTCAGGACATATTGCACCAAAGAGAGACTTTCCGCGCGCCCCGCCACCCAGTGAAAGCAATTTCGGACTCCATAACTTCGCGACTTAGAAGTTTGGCTGCAATATACGCATTTGAGTGACCAATTATCAGGAATGCAAGAAAACTTGTAATTTAGGGAATGGAAAAAAAAAAGTATGTGTGAAATGTTCACGACAGTGGTGGCCTCAATAAAAACGCCGTTTAGCTACTCACCATCTCCGGTATACATCAAATTCTGGCGACCTATATTTAGGGTTTATAAACACTTTTTTGTGGACTTGTGCAGCTTACATAGCGCAGATATAAGCTACATATCCCAGAGGTAACACGAACATTCATGCGATTAGAATACCCAAAAACTTTTTGTCGGTGCCAACCCAATATTTTTTAATCTTTTACACACACCTAAAATAGCCAAACTAAGAGTTTTGCAACATTTGAAGACATAAGCTCGCGGATACCATTTATACTTTGGTCAACGCCGAATTGTTGATTATTGGGCAAGACAACTAACGATAATTCTATATAACAGTGCGAAACAGCACAGACTAGAAGGGTTAATCGCTGTTCATATCGTGTCCCTACAGTATCTATTAGAATCACCCCCGTTTTTCGTGCTCAACACCTGTTGTCACGTCTCCCCAGGGTGCGAAAAAGTGTGTGAGACCACACGCACTACTAACTAATTATTTGTGGGCCACCTAATTTAAGGTGCATTAGCGACCTTTTTTCTCTCTGCACTGCTACTTTTTAACCTTTTTATTGTGCCTTGACTTGCTAGTGGCTACGGCAGTAGAGCTAATTGCCACTATCACCAATCGACTTCAAATTAGATGGCCCAACAAACGCTTATAATTTTCTAGTTGTAAGGTCTTGGGAGGTCCTTTTATAGCTTCACAATCTATGGTTATACTTTAGCTGTTCTCTAAAAGCTTCGGAACGATCTATGTATGGATTATACATTTCACTATCCTAAGCCCTAGAGACACATAATTTCAGACAACAACACAGCTAACACACAACACACAGCGATGGATACACACAATTAACAAGTTGCATATGCCAGTGCATGAAGCTTATTTGGAAGCAGCGACACACTGGAGAATCAGGGGACAAATTTATGAATGAATACTGCAACCTCCCCTTCATTGTCATCCAACTTCCCACAAACAATACGCTTGTGCCAGAAGTAGACGTTATAAGGTTTATATCAAACGGTTAAAACGTTCTTGCATGTCGGACGTTCATAAGTGTTTTGTTAAGATAAGTGCTTTGTTACAACTTCACATTATTACCCACTAAGACACTCCTAATTTGGTTCACTTATATCTACACACCTACACACAACAGATTTAGCTTACATCTCATCACCCCAGATTTATATGTTACTTATCTATCAACACAATCGAATATAAGTATCTTTACATCCGCGAAACTATCACCTAGAATATATTACTGTAGCCATATCAACGCAGTATTCACATATACACTACATTCGAAAGAGAGTAGTTGCCTACTTGACATCACGACTGAATCTTCTATAGAAAATTATGATGAGGTCTTTTGAGACATTGCTCCTATGCATTGACTAAGTAGTCAACTAGAGTTTAACTACATGGGGACATTCAAAGATGGGAGGCACACAACACTCTTCACAACCATTTAATTACTCACTCTCTAGGATAACCATCGTAGACGTAACTTATAGCGAAGCACAGCAACTTATTTACTTACTACAGAGACAACAATATTTTCTCATATACAGTGTGCTAACACACAGACCTCAATCCACTTCAAATAAAATTAGATATAGACATAACATTAGATAGTCTTTTTTTTTGTGAAGAGTTTTAACAATAATTATGTGTGAGAAATGGAGATGACTCTATATGGATGCAAGTTATGTTGAGTTCAACTAGCCAAATCAACCAATATATAATGTAGTGGAGAGGTTTACTCGAGTTTGGGTAGTTGAATAGAGCTACACACAATTAGTGCTACAATACTTGGATTTATAATTCGGAATAATCAGAGGATATGGTGAATAGCTGAGAGATATGACGGGGTGACACTGGGAGCGGTAAAAGGGGAGGGTGCATGAGAGGGGACAGAGACGCAGGGAGAGTGGGCAGAGAGAGGCAGGCAGGGATGGGGGTGGTTAGTGGTGCGCCCACGGCAGGGAAGGAGAGAAGGGACAGAGGGAGGAGAGCGAGGTGTGAGGTCAGGGGTCCTGAAGGGAGAGGTTGCATACTTTTGTGTAAATGTGAGTGGTGCGTGGGGTGAACAAAATTGTGTTTCCAACAGCGATTGTGAGTCGATTCAAAATATTTTTCCACGAAAATTACAACCGGACGCCACCCTCTTCAAAATAACTGGACTCCGACTACGACTCAACTCTGGAAAATTATATAAATAAATAAATTAATCTTTTAACCAATTCTTAATTACGTATATATTATCATATATAATATCTATATACTACTCCCACCTATTATATTATTTAATTAATATTTACTATTTTAAAATTATGATAATTAGATATTTTATTAAAAACTAAGACTATTCATATTTAATTTCACATCTGAACTTTATTTACCAAATCGTTTCTCCCTTCTTGGCCAATCTAAATGGTTGGTGTAAGATATCAACAGGTTATTAATCCGATCTACGCAACTAGTTCTCCAGATGGAATTATTCCTAGGGTGTGGGAGTTAATTTGTTGAGAAGAATTGACCAAAAATGATCGAATGACTTATATTCCAGAATAGAGAGTATTGTCGGTGTGCAAAGAATAGTGGTAATGAAGGTACCAAACACATTAATGTAAAACGTTGATGGTCATGGTGTGCTCATTTATGGATTAAGGATGGATATAAGTCCTTGCGTTGGACTTAATGCCCAATAGATTATAGATACCAATTGTGGAGAGCAGTTTGTCTTCCTTTTCTTTCTCTCTATGTGTCCTGGTCCCACTGATAGGATGAGGGGAGACCCCTCGAAAAAAAACAAGTGTAAGGATTCATTAACAAATTAATCGCCATCGACGAACCACAACACAACCCGGGATTCCACGGGCACAGACAGCGACGAAAGAAGAAAGAAGTTGCTAAGACTATAGGGCGAGGAAAGTGTCAGAAGCATGGGAAAGGGTATGGTTTGGGGCCTTCTTCACCGGAGCCCATAGCAAAATCCTATACATCTCTTTAAATACGATACATTCCTCAGTGAGGGAAATGTGTTGATCTCTGTTACCACACTCAAAACTATGTTCACCAGAAGTCAGGTTCGAGTCTAGAATGCATCCCGTAATACAACCGACACCAAAACGACGAACCAATAAAACCAAAACCGAGTAAACACTACACGAGGACGTAAGCTGGGCGCCCTCGTTTCCACTTGCGCTAGCAAAACACAAGTCATTCATTATCATAACGATCGTTGTTTCTAGTGAGTCAACGCAGACAGGGTCTCAATTTAGTGTAATGACACGTAGACAACACACTAGTCATCTTAATGCACCATCGCTTTGAACATTTTACCTCAGTAGACACTTCATTAGACAGTTTCAAATTTTACTTTAATCACACGTTACAAAAGACACCTACTCCATGTCTTTGTCGGGGAACACACACACGTTGTAGGTGCTAATTTGATAACAAGGGGTCAAATTTTGGCGATCAACCCCAAAATCAATAAGACGATTATTGTTATTTAACTAAAATGTAAAAATATATATGTCCACAAATTATGTATTTTTGACACAGTATGACGCAAATTTTGAGAAGAAACCATAATTGATACGTGAGAAATTATCATATACGATATGTATCTTTTTAGAGTTTTATCCAAACCTAGGTACTATATTATTGGCATTGAGTGAACTTTTTTGAGACTATGTGATACATTATTGTATTTTACGATTTATTATGAATGTAGCTTTGTACAAAGGAATATAAGAAGCAACAGTAAAGTAATGAAAAAGTGAGCAACTGTCTAAAATTTATATAATATAAAGTTTCAGAAATTATAAGTATGCCTAAATCAGTGGCAGTTAACCAGAATAAAAGATTACACTAGCTAAGTGGTGTATCCTAGATATATGAAAAAGTCAAAATATTAAGAGAGTTGCAATGAAGACTATAATCTCAATAATTAAGTGCCTATACATAGTGCACAAACCTCGTAGTAGAACAACAAATTTTGACTTAAAAACTATGACAGTTATGCACACTTATTTATTTACAAAGCCTTTGTTTTAAGCTCATTCACTGAGATCCTAAGAATATACTGATAACACCTTATTATGAGGTTGTATAATTAGTTTCACACCTAAAGTAGTTAATATAAGGTAATATATTAAATGAGGAACCACGATTAGTATATAAATAATACATAGTTGTAAAGGTGTCTATTCTTAAACTATGAGTTATTAATAGTCACTTTTATAAACACATACCCACTATGGACACTTAATTATCATCATAACATTAATAACTAACTGTAACTAAACTTATAAACAACATACAATTCTACTAGTTAAAATGATTACTTGATTAGCATACATCACTTTAATACTACACACATATAGGAGCACTCATACTCAACATATATTAACATTACCTCATACCATAGACACTTACAGTACTACACGCTTCATATAGAAGTAACTATATATACTAAAAACCATTAAGAGACACATGCAATTGAGGTGTAATAATAAGTTGCTATAGGTAATGTTTACTCAAACATTAAATAATAGTAAGACAATTATTTCACTAACTTATTTCACACTTATTCATATACTATACCCCCTATTTCAACGTAACAGGCATACATAGAACATAAGCAAAATAATATAAGGATTTAAAAAAATTAATAGTCCATATTTTAATATTATTAAAAGAATGAGAATAGTTTTTTTCATAATTTAATACACACAATTCTAAAATTATTTTCACTCCCTATGAGCAACAAAATGAGTGTATATCCGAAAAAGGATGGCACTTCTCGTCGTTGCTATATCGCGAAGCAAAAGTTCTATAGACTACGACCAATCTCGAGATCTAGAATTAATAGTTCATGCCTTGGAATTGTCGCTGCCTCGTTTTCATACTTAGAGATAGTAAAAAAATTTGCAGACTGTAAGCGATTGAACATATGGACTGTGCATAGCACGATGAGAAAGAGTGTTATTGTCTATACCCAAGATTTGATTGTCTCAGCGAAAATACGCTCCGCGCCGCAAAAGCGCTTACAACATATATATAAGAAAACTGCACCAAGACCTGTTGTTTTATAAAAAGTAATGTAAGTATCCAATAAAATTTATGATAACTATATATATGAGATGAACTATGAAAGTAAATTTATACAAAGATTAAGTAAGTATAGTGAATTATGGACATATGATATGAAGATTTCAGCGTATATCATCAAAACGTAGAAATTGAAAGAGTAAAATTCATCATAAAAATTATATATTTTAGTTATTTATCTTCAACTAAAAAATTAATTCTTTTATTTTCAAATTATAAGACAATTTTCGTGGAGTACTCACCACATAAGGATACTACCCTCGACCTATTCCACTTCTCTAATATATATGTATAATATAGAATATATATAAGAAAATTAATTTATAATATGGCCTTTGTATATTATATAAAAGTAGACATAATAAAACAATATATGTTCCTAGTAACTATGTATTATATAAACATGAGTACTAGATTTTTTATAGCCTCTAAAAATTGAGTGGTGAGAACGAAATTGCATGTGTAAAAATAAAAACATGTAACTTACCATTTCTTTAATATTTATGTTACAATAGTTTATCAATAAATAACAATCGATCATTCACAGAAGAATCATTATATATTTACAATAAATAAACCACCCAATAAAGACTTATATAAAAACCCTATATTTGAGTTTGTTCACTCGTGTATTTACGCGCCTTAAAGTCACTCTAACCTCATCTTCGTATCATAATTTACATATCCCTATACTACCTTTATATAAGGTATTTGATATTAAATAAACTTAAATAACCTATTTATCAAACAGCCACTACTATATCAGCCTATCATACTCACTCTCACAATGCTTTTTTATAACAAAGCAATCCATGTAGAGATTAGTAACAAGCTCGAGAACATTTTTCTCTACTAACTACTTGCACAACCTCTAATCCTTGTTTGAGATTTTATTTGTCCACAACAATTTGAGTTGAGGAAAAGACTTCAGTAATCGATACTTTATTATAATCATTTCAATTATTTTATAGCTTCTGCATTTCGCTGAATCTAAAACAGCTAATATGTTTGACACTCAACATTACTGCATAAAATATCACACTTATACTATAATAAAATGGTTGTTAATAACACTTATAAATCGGATGTACTATAAAGACCAAGTAATGATCAAGCTAAAACGCCGCTGAATATTATTAAATGTAATGTCAAACCCTTTAAAAGCACGCAAGCATCTAGAGCTTAGCACTATAGAGCATTCATCTTTTTGAATATTTAGCTCATTGTAACAAATGGTAACTAAGAATTGACATGATCAAAGTCACATACTCTTCTTTCCAAGGCTTTTAAACTCAGTCATACTATTATTATCTTACATCATCTATTTTCTAGTAAAACATCATAATGTGATTGATTGTTTTTTATTATACCATGTAAAAAAAAAGAATCACCTATAGAAACCCAACATTGTCGTATCTTATTCCGAGTACTAGTCCCAGCAACACTAAGAGAGTTACCAAAATACATTGCCTATCTTGACAAACACAACCAACCTCATCATTCCACACACCCTATCACCATGCTATTCAACTTTCCTTTAAACAAGGCATATATAATAATATATTATTGTTATGTACCTATCTATCCAACTCTACTAGTAAAAGAGTACATATTATAAAACACTCATAGCTAAGGTATCTATAAATATAGTACTATCATGCGAGCGTAATCATATTTTATAAACTTAACTTAAACAATTGTTTGATGTGTGCACATTATCCGTTTACTTTCAATAGCTACAATTGCAATTTATTCTGTTTTAATTTAGTTAACACCTTAAAACATCCCAGCCCACTTTTTTGAGTATATTCGTCTGAAATTATACTAATATAGACCAAAACACTTCACTAACAATACCCTATATCCATATTCTCTATTCTTTATATATCTGCAAAGTGAGTCACACTTCATTTAACTTTCCCCGAGGATAAACATTCATGTCTCCCAAATATATATCACATTAAATTATATAGTTCAATTAATTACACAGCCCTTCACCATACTCGTTGCCTAATTACTTATGGCTCTACATCCTTAACTTACCCTCAATTTGCTCCTTGAAATCCTTTGATTATAATCTATATATATTAAGAAATTACTGGCTTCCACAGTAGTATCTAATCATGGTAAATATTGTCACCGAATTTCCAGTTTTGTTCCCCTTAACATTAGAAAATAGCCTTTCTAAACGAAACAGTTCCTAACTCCTTTCAGCCTTTCCTCACTACGCTTATCACCCTCAAAATGAGCCAAAACACCGTTGTAATACACTACATTAAACTCTTCTCAGCTATGTAGGTTTTTTTACTAATCACGGGCAGCTCCAAAACCGTTCGACGCACACTACCACCGAACTTAAGCCTGATTCTAACATAGCTATTATATGAGCTCTTACTACAACAACTTTGTAGTTTGTAAACTCATATTGCGATTATTTACACTAACATCTTTATTGCTTTATTCCTTGCCTTCTAAAACGCTGAATCAGCCTTATCCTTTCAATTGGCTGATTTATACTCACATCTTAAGTCTTTTTTGGTACAACAAGACGCAAGCCAAACCCTCATTCAATATCAACAGTAAATCTTTTACTTAAGTCCCACCGTAAAAAATCCTTACATTCTTTCTTCAACCCCCGCCCCCCAATTTCCAGCCACCAATACAACGTACCGACCTACCAGTCAAACAGCTATCAAACAACACTACTATCTGATATCACTGTATTATTACACAGAGTATACCATACATTATATCCTTATTCTAAAGTAAGACACGGTCATTAAACCTTACTGAAAAGTGATAATAATCCCTTGATCTTTTTCATTTATATAACTTCACCTTAGGCAATTTTGCTTCCTCCTCCTTCTATCAATCTCATTAAATTACTATTAGTATTAAAATATTATTTAGTAAACACTAACACACTAATACTGAGATACAAAACACTACTTACATATTATCACACTGCAACTGACTTACTTAATATACTAGATTATAATTTTATCCTATGAATCATAGTTATTTATCATTAATACAGTTTATATATATTATTATTAAAAAAAGATGATATTAACATGATATTTTATTGATTGATTATTTTTTTATGAAATTAAAACTACATATTATTTTATTTATGTTGACATCTTCATATTTATTAAATAATATTATTTTATCAAATATTATAAAATAAACTTAACAAATAGAATTGTGTACTCTACCTGTGAATAAGAGAAAGAACTTCTTGTAACCAGTTATTTAACATTCTTTACTCTGTTCTTTAATCTAAAAATTAACGACGTTAATATCATAAAAAAAATAACGATTATACAAAGTATAACTATTAATATGTAATCGGAATATCCATTTAGATACTATTAAATTTATTAATAATCATATTATGTAATTACTTACATTTTATTATTTGTTAATATACTTGATTTTTAAAGGTTATTAACTTAATACAAAAGTATTTATTTAATCAATTATAAACTAAATAAATTTATATATTAAAATTATATTAATTATTTATTAAAAAAATTTTATTTATATAAATTTGAAATAATTACGATCATTTAAAAACCTAATTAGTATTATTTTTCAATCTTATAATTATTTCCCTTAAAATTGCTATACACATTATCTATTTCAGCCATCATTTTTATTATAATCAATAATAGTAACTATTAATAATAATTACCCCTATAGTCAACATTAAAATATATATGATAGTATAATATATGTTAAAAGAATAATATTAGAATTAGTTGAATAAATTCTACAATTATCGAATTGTGTCTGATAATTGTGCTGAAATACAAAGAATTATTTTAATAGATAAAAAAATTATTATTTTGTCAAAGGGAATGGGGGATAATATAGATCTAAATGACCCAAATAATGCAGTAAATAATTACTTTATATGATTTCTATTAGACTTATTTTACTATTTTAATAATTAAACAGATAATAATATATTAATAATTAAACTGATAGTTTTTGAGCAGGTTCATGATGATAAATAAGAAAAACTAACTGATTTAATATATATTATTATTAGATTAAAAATTATGAAATAAAAATAGACTAATAATAAATAAATTAAGTTATTAGACTTTGTCATCCCCTAGTCTTACGGTATAAATTTAAATTATCACACAGCACATATATTAATGGGTAAGATCAACACACCGACTTGAAAGTAGAATTGTATACTATATACTCCAATTGAAAAATTCAGTACTTCAAATCTCTTAAAGATAATTACAGACATGCAGCACATTAATCAGAACACCATTTCCGGCAGAGAATTCTATCAAAAATATTGGGGGTACAGAAACCTTTGCGGTAACTATTACCTGGAGAACGGAAGTTAGGGTTAAGGGCGGTTATGAATTTTACGAGAGATGGATAGAATTTCATTTTCACTGTTACGAAAGGAACCTCGTTCGAGATTAAATATATACAGGGAGAGGAAAGTGGCGGGTTCAACTTTGGCAATGTGAGTTCAGCGGTCCTACACTGAAACTAAACCACTCAGTCTGCTCGATTACACTAACATAACAATGTGCACTTTGGCGACCGTTCTGGGTATTGTGCTAACACAACGAATTGGCTACGGGCAACAACATCACGGTGAACACTCAAGAAACCCTGGACACATCCAGAGCAATAGGCTGAGGAATCAAGGTAGGTAAATTTACCGAGGCCATACAACACCCGGAAAGACGCGTATGTATTACAGCTTGCGTCCGTTGATTAAGCTGTGCAACACTAACCGATTCAGATACCATCTGCTGAGCAGCTGCGGTAGGGATATCGGCACCACAGGGAGGACAATGAAGGTAGCATGTGCCTCGTGACGCCGGTGCGAAAATCTATTAAAGAACACTTGCCCAGAGGACCTGACCAGAATGATGCAACTCATCATTAGATTTTTTTTAATTTTTTAAATAAGAATAACTTATTCGACTTACATTTATATCAACTCACAGCTCGAGCATGTCGAATGTCAACCGAATGAAAAGAGCTGGTTATCTCTCCAACGCTATATTAACTATTACATTTAGGACGGTGACGATGAGTTTCCTCTCAATAAATTTGATGTTTTCTTATAAGTAAACTCGAGTTAGTATTAGACCGAGTCTCTTGACATTATCTCGCTGCCAACACGAGAAAACCACGGAAATCAAGCCGCCTCGCTAGAGACATCCTTACAGAATCCTAGAGAGAAACTCGAACGTAGAGTCACTGCGCTAATGTGATAAAAATGTTCTGTCAGGTATCTTCTCTGACGTGAATTGAGATGGTGTAAGAACTCGCTTACCGCTTATAGGTGGAGGATGCTCTCTCCTTAATTATAGCACGTGTCACAGGCGAGATTGGCCATCTTTATTGAGATCGCGAGTGACTATATTCATGTGTGCGGCAATATCATTCCCACGGAGACAGTGTCTCGAACCATATGTCGTAGCCCCTATATTGCCCTAACTATCGTGGTCACAGGTCAATTCATCTCAAGCATTTGAACTATTAGGCAGATCTACTGATCAACTGCGACCTTTGATTTTCCAGATGAGTACCAAAATGTTGTGACATCGATCTCAACCATTATGAATACGGTTACGTAGGTCAAGATTCTAAACTAATAATATATCTGAGTGAACTCAATCACTCGCAGAGATATAAAACATAATAATATGTGCTATATTTACCGTAGAATCACAGTCGGATGCGATCATGCTCCAACTATGCATCATATTTCAGATACGGTACTACATCGGGGACTTCAGCAAAACAGTGTCTACTGCACGAACCGTACTGAATCACGGCACTCATAATATTCAACATAGTCACAAGGATATTACTGCCTTTTATCCAACCACGTATATCATACGAGAGCTATCGCCAGGATGTACAGGTCCGAGCTAAATAGCGTAGACCTGGAAGTGGCGGCATATACCTACAGTTATTTGAACAATGTACCCCAAATCATACATTCCTTCTAGACGCCGTGTATCAGCCGTACCTATATAGTCACAACTAATCTAGTGCTTTAGCAATGCGAACTCGAAACCATTCACGAATGCCTCGCACTAAACTTAGAGAACCCTTTGCGGAGCACCTATGAGCTCACAATATCCTAACTGTAAAAGTCACAGGCAATTACAGAGTATCATGGAGGAAATGAATCTGAACAACGAGTTATATTGTATCTCACTGTATACTTTCTTTTGTTAGCTGTCAGTTGTTCCTGCGTCTACGGTTCCGATTCCGTCTTTGAAAAATATCCGGGTCAGGCTCCTTTTTCCTAAAATATCGCTCCCTCATTGGAGACATCCGTATATGTTATATTAACGAAATTAAATTATATTTAATTATGAATAAATATTACGTTATAACATAATGTATTAGAAATTATATTAGCAGATTAACGGAGTAATAAATATAACTAATAATTGAATAAACTATAATTATATCCTTACACAAGATTTATTTATAATATTAAAAATTAATTTTACACTCTTTAATGATTCTTAAATAATAAATACTTGTTAACAACAATTTTCCTGAGAGTTGTTGTATTTATATATATTATAATTAACTAAATGATTTTTTTCTTTAATACTTTCAAAACTTCCTGTAATACAATATACAATATTATACATTATACATAACACAGATCAGTATTAACATAAAATCTAGTATTAAAAATTAGCATGATCTAATTATAATTATAAGAAATATATTATGTACAACATTTATATCTAAATTAGAAAAATATTATAGTAATATAAATAAATAGTAAGAAAATTTATATTAATTATTATTATATGATCATAAATAAATAGAGTAATATAAGTCTTAAATCAGCTAAGTTATATTTATTTTCAAAAGTACGTTAAAATTATAGAAATTACATAAATGAGAGTGAATGAATAAAATATATATAATTAATATATTATCTAGCCTATACTATGAAATGGATATATATAAGAAATTAAAAATTAATATTTCAATATTTATTATTGAATTAATATTATTAATAAATGTATTTAATTTCTCATTAATGATTGAAGCATAAATTTTAAGACAGTTGCTGCGACCGAGCAATAACGTGCGTCCCTTATACTATAAGAGTTATAGGCGGACATAAGAATCAATCACCATATTAAAAATATAAAAACAGAAGACTAATAAATACTAAGAGATAAAGGAAATAATTATCATTTACAGATTGCGACAACAAACTAGGTTAGCAAAAAGCAACGAAGCTTATATAATAAATATTACAAGGGTATAGAAGTCATAAAAATAATGAATTTTATGACTTGTTAAAGAATGTTCGTGCAGTAACATTTTACCTTTATAATGTCAATGAAGAAGATAAAACCAACTTTATGTATACATACGGCTTTTGGCATTATTCCCAGATTTTCAGATCATAGAGAGATATTTTCTCAAACTCAAATGGACTTTCACTACTCCACATACAAAGACCCTAGCATTACTCACGGACCTGGAAATGTAGAGCTATACCTCATCTGAAAAACAGGTTGCATCCTTTATCCAAATGTACTCATAACAATCAAATTAACTTAGCTCATATATAAATGAGTGCTCTCTACAATAATACATTATGAGATTGTTCTCGAAAAATTAGAGAAGCAAAATATGTGTGAAACAGAATTGTTAACTCTTTTCTTTAAACGCAATCCTTCCAGATAAAGCTCTAAACACATATTATTCAAAGATGATGATATGAATAATTCTTCTTGAGTTAACACCTTAGAGACGTGCTAAATTTTTTATCAAATTAGCCTTAATTGTATTAAACATGCATTCATTGCACAAATCGCTACTATAGAGCTGCTATAGTGAAACTTATGAGTGATAAAACATAGTTATTAAAATCATCCTATTTTCCTAAAACCTAATATGTATATAATTAACTCCAATTACAATTAAACTAATACACAATATAAATTTCATCATAAAATAAGTCTATTAAATTTTTACACCAAAATTTATATACTATAAATTCAATTTTTTGTAGTTTTAATTTCTATTTTTTTTTCACTTCCATATCTACTTAATAATGTAACTCTTAGAAAATAAATCATAACAAGCAGTAATCAATTTAAATCATTACTCACACAAAATACACTAAAGTTCTATTCATAGACAGATATAACTGAAAAATAATGCGAATATATAGGTGCTGACAAGCTTATATTATTTAATGAAAATCATACCATCTTCATGCTACTTTATTTTTTTTTCCTTATGATATTTTATATATGTGCAGTTGCATTACGATGAGAGACTGAAGTACTAGTATTAAAATTAAAAATTCAATAAATTAACATAGATCCTATTCGTGAATCACATCTCGATGTCTTACTCCATAACCCAGTCACAGTATCACACTCCATAGACAATTGAACATAGGTAATATGATTGAAATAGACGTTAATAAACTTAGAATATAGAGTGCGAGTAATACATTGAGTAAAATCTTATGTTATTTTGTTTGTTGATTTGAATTTCAATAAAAAAATAAAAATTCCCCCAAAAAAAATTTAACAGCATAGTGGTATTTGTTCACACATCCAAAACCTATTCCCCTACTAACAACATATCCACAAAACCAATATATAAAAAAATTATACAGGAAGATACTCATTAAAATTTAACAATAAGTGATTATGCATAAAATGTGAAGACCTTACACTATTTAGTATTAAAATTCATTTCCCACCAACAGTAAAAATATAATTTGTTTTTAGTTAAGAAACTCTTAGTGGATGTGAAAGTGAAGTTTATTAATAATTTATAATTTTTTATTTATTAGTATTCATTATTTAATTTATTTATGTTATTTTTTTGTGTTTTAGCTCATATTAGAGGAGCCACAATGTGCACTCCTTGCGTAGTGTGAAAAGCTATAGTGATGATACACAAAAGATGGAAATAAAGGAACTCGCTGATGAGAACGTATTATTCGTGTGAAGTAGACTAAATTTATCTACAACTATACACATACACTATCTCATTGTTCACTGCTGCATATCGTATAGAGCATTCAAATAAAAACATAAAATTGAGATATGTCAGCCGTGACCAGAAATCGTAGAGAGTTTAGGATAAGCATTACTATTTATTATACTTACTATTTATTTTCATAATAAATTTACTATTAATACACACTAATTTATATATTATTTTAAAGCGTTTAAAATAGATCTTCTATTACATGATATATAATGTGCATATAACCTCCTGAGAGGTTTGTGTTTGTGCAATTATATTATTAACGGATATCACAGACATCTCGCTTGTAATTATAATAGCAAACATCCTGAGGGTATTTTGTCTGTTAGGGAAAGATCGAGGGGTTTAAAATACTGATGCCTTGGGTAATTTAATTTAAACTGTGTGTCCATTTGTTCATGCCATGGTCCCCTCGTGGCGAGTAGCTTTATCATTAAATATATTATAATACACCTATACAAAATGGATAGAGCGCAGGTGCCAGATACAGCTATTATTCTTCAGACAATTTAAATTAAATATATGATTTGTCATTAAATAAGCATTATTGTTTCCAATTTTATTAAGCAATATAATCGCCTCTCTATTATATTTATACCACCAGGGACAGGGTTCTTTAAAGATTATACCTATTTATATGATCTTACGTTGATTTTTTTTTTTCTTTTATTTATATATGGCATTGCTTTAATACATTAATATCAACTGGATCACTTTGGAATTGAACATAATTGTTGTTTTTTGTTTAATTTTAATATTACTCGTTTATCTAGAACTTATAAATATTAAAATTTGAGCTAAATTATAAAATTAATTAAATATGCTTTCAATTTTATGCAAATACTTCCAAGATTTCTAATTAAATCTCAAACATTTTATAATTTTTTATATGAATAATATATATTTTGTATTTATTGAATGTATGTAAAATTTAAACAAAACGTTTTAAAAAAGGTTATTGAATATTAATTTGTTGTTAACTCTTATTCACTATAGTGAGTATATATATAAATTGAAATTTACAACACACATATTCAAAATAATAGATCTTTAGCATCTGTAGCTATGATCCGTTTTGACTTTAAATAATAAACCATATATATTCCCTGCTACATACACTTACTCTCGAAAATCTTACTAGGATTGAATGCCATAACCAATATTAACACGAAAAGAGTTAAAGAATTTTAAACATAATTTCACATTTCAGAAAGAGAATTTTCTTTAAAACTCACTGACATTTTTTTAAATATGCCAATCATGTCACTTCAATTTAATTAAAAATAATTCACTTATATTAAAATATATATATATAAATATAAATAAAATATTAGCATACATATATTCGTGTATAGGATATTATTTAAGTTTCTAATATAAACCTTTATACGTACTCATAAAATCATAAATAATAGTATTGCATTAGGGTGTATCGCATTATTTAAGTCAGGAATTTAAATTATATATACTTAATTAGGTAATAGGGTAAGTTTATATTATACTCAAAAATCTATGGTGTTTTTATATAATTAAAATATTAATATTAATAATCCGTAAATAACGTTATTGGGAATAATAAAACGATACTCAATATTGGATCAATAATAAAAGATAACTATAATATTAAGCTTAAGCAGATCACCAAATGATTAATTACCAGATAAAAATTTAACTCATGCCACGGCACCATATAAGAGTTTGCCAACCAATGTTAATGAGGTTTTTAATAGATAATAATTTCGTTGACGAGATTATAGTTTATAATCATATTTTCAACCCAAAAAATATTAATATAATAATATATATTAATATGAATCCAATATATAATATTATAATTATTATATATAGTATTACCATATTACTGAAATGGAATCGATCGTATATGTATCCTCACCAAATATGAATAACAATAAGCACCACTAAATCTATTATGAAATAAACTTTCTCACACCAACTTAGGGATAATAAATTATGTTTTCGCTATTATCATAAAATGATAAATTAAATCAACTCAAATTTTTCTAGTAACTATATTTATATATTATACATCATAGCCTTTTAATTATGCTCACCCATAAATCATTTAATAAATGAGATAATTAACTATAAAAATAATTTAATTAGGGATTTATAAAAGTACCATAATCTACCCAACCCTGGACGCTCTTATCAAATCAAATCACATTTATATAAACTTAATTAATTTCAGGTGAAAATAAACTAATAATTAATAATAGTATATAATATTAAATAACTAGGGAGGCAGTTAGTAATATATACGTAAACATACTCAGGAGGGTCAGTATGGTTATATCCTATTATTATTATTAGCTGGAGTATGGATTATACTGCTCCGGGTACGAACGGCCATTTGCGTGAGGTGACATAACCTAATGCCACTCAAATAGGCTAATTAAATCACGCTTAATATTCTAGTTAACTAAATAACTATATAAATATCTTATATTAGTAGTATATTAGTAAATCATATTATTAATTATAATAAATTATAAATTCTTAGTTGAATATTAATTATAATTCATATTTATTATTTAGTTGCTATTAAGTAGAATTTATTTAATATATTAATATATTTAATGAATATAATATGTCATTATTAAGTAATAAAAAATAATAACACTACTTATTAATTATATACTAAATCAAGAATATACTAACTGTTGCAACAAAAACTGGAGTACATATTACAAACTTAAAAATGACTATTTATATTTATAAAATGAAGTATTAGGGTGGAGTCTAAAAATAAATGTATATATGAATAATTATAAAAATAACACACTGTAGTTCCTACTTTACACAATGGCATTCACTATTTTTACAAATTTGAAACTACTATATAAAGAGATTTTATTATAATAATATTAGAAAGTTAAAGATATACAAAAGTTTCTTTTAAAAAATATAATACTCAAAGCACACACGGTATCAAAAACTCTCAATCTCAATTTTGTTCCTGTTTTAGGGTCTTCGATTGTATGGAGGGCTAAGACCAAAAAAGTCGTTTCACGGTGATAGACTGGTTAATAGATGCAGTAACAGCATTGCAGCTCTTGTACAATAGTCTGATACTTTGAATGGCCGTCTCTATTCAGGTCAGATCACACAACACAGACATTATGCTCAATGTTTATCAATTCTGATCAGTCACATGCAAAACAGAACATAATCACTGTAATCTATATAAAGCATCAACTGAAACTCACACACGTTGGTGTAACAGGAAAGAATGATAAATGCAAACCTCGGATGAAACCGAACAAATGATTTTGAATACCAATATGACTATCCACTCGAGCACCTTATATATATACAGACCAACTAATAACATACTATAAAAGTAAATAATAACAATAATACATTCCTCATATCTCTTACGTTTCTAATGTACCCTTAGAATATATTTGGACAATTAAGATAGATGACGTGTATGTAAAAATACTTCATATGAAGGTGGAATTATTATAGGTAGTCCTGACAAATGTGTTATATCGTAATCGTTATATTACATAAGATATTTCATATATATATTTTTTATATCAATCAAATTATTATCTCATATAATATAATCATACACATTGAACATAGCACTCCCTCACTTGTCATATTTATAACACAACATTAGAGGATCATATTTAAAAAGCGAACTTGATTATAAAACGCTGGTCTTTAATTAGTTGTAGAGTGGTTTATAAATAACTTTCATGCATTATCTTGTTTTAGGAACTGTATTAAGAAATAATGAGATTCTTAAAATTCATATATCAATAATTAACCAATGTAGTTAATGAAATAGTGATTAATAAATACGCGCGCACACCCACGGAAGTAAGTACTCTCGTCATCGCTTAGCCCAGCCATCAGACTAAGTCTTTTGTGCACATATTATTTTCCTAACTAACATATGTATATATTAGAGGAAATTACAGATAAAATAACGGTATATTAATGCCGTTATGATAAGGTTAAATAGTATTGTGTAATGTTATTGAGATACACAATATTGAACTATCGGAGATGAAAACACGGGAGCTATGCAGTTAAATAAGCTTACGCAGAGTGCCACCTGCCATAATTGGAATATCGGATTACGCTTCTATCAGTATCTATAAGAACGATACTATGGTAGAGTGAGCATAGAAAACTTCACACACAAAGATAATGAAACAAATCATTAAACTGTTGTACAGTGCATAACAGCTATTTTATGACGCCAACCTCGTTAGAGTACATTCTATGAATATTTATATATATTACTATAGAGTGAGATAACATAACTCACGACCGTACCTGCATCTATTATGTAAACCGTGAGACGGTAACTCCAACCTGATCAAAAACCATCTAGTCACTGAAATTTAAAATAATTCTGTATCTTCACTAATAACGACCCAATCCAACCAACTCCAACGCTCCAACTCATACTTCTATACTATTACCAGATGTCCATTGACTCCGGGGTTTTCCAAATAGCAATGCGTTTGTGATTAGAAAGTGAGAAATGAAGTCAGAGAACTAAATCGCGGGAAAGAACAACTGGCGCTCATGCGAGGAATTGCACATTTTTAAGCTAAACAAACGAAGTAGTAGAAAATATCACAAATTGTCGACATGTGAGATAAGAATCTGTGGGAAAGACGCCTAAGCGTGCGACCTTTGATCCTTTATGTTCACTCTTTTCTCGTGGCTTTGTAGACCACATTACGAGGATTTATAAACTTCTCACGAGATTCTTGAAGAGTGTGAGCACGGAGGTGAAAGCATTGTTAAAACAGATTGAGAAAAACGATAGAGTATAATTCTTGTTTCGCATAAGTAGTGGTGAGAGAGATACCGAGAGAAATTGAAAAAGTTAAAAATGAAGTAAAAGAAAACCATTGGTGTCTTCAGTACACATTATTTAAAGGCTCTTACCAACATCTTGAGAGACGACTTTAGACAACATAGTAGTTCATTAACTGTAATCCGCTCAGAGGATAATGATTATTAAGGATAATTTCCTCTTTTGATAACCCACAGAGAATCTGAATTCGATAGATAATTGACAAAATCAAAGAAATCTCAAGACACTGTAAAAGCTTATGAAAATAAAAAACTACATATACAGAAACATTACAAAAATAATAATATAAAATGGACGGATATTATTGTATAATGTTTTTTCGGATAAAGCGTGAAATTTATAGGTAACCTTCTAGTGAATAATCCAATAGTATGAGTGAGTATTTGATCAAATCGGATATAATAACTTTCATTATCTTCATGATTATCGTTCACACATGACCATTTACCATTATTGTGTGTTTGCATCGTCTGAGAGAACTTATATGTGTTATGTTATAAAAATCGGCAGATCATTAATACTGCTACATTAACGTGACTAATCATATTATAACACCATTGCCTTGGAGCTTAACTTTAGCTTTGTGTAGCGGACTATCGGTTTTCTCACACAGAGATATTGTGGAGGTAAATAGTGCTGGAAAGGGGCGAATTGACGCGGATACGGCCTTAGGAACAATCCCTTGCATAAGCTGAGAGAGTGAGGAAGGTAGTGAGACAAAATGTTATTGAACTTAGATTATTGTTAATTCCTGAATCTTTCTCTTCTTAACAGAGTTACGTCACTCAGTTCGTTATTATGAAAACAGTGAGCCAGTTTAACTTTTACTATATTGTCATTGTTTGATAAAGTATAAAATTAAAGACTAAAAAATATTATTTTCTATACTAGGGATTATAAAATTTGGAGATAAGAGTTGATTTAAAATTTTTGAGGACAAAAAGATTTTGTTGAAGATGGAAAGATATCGTTGGAGTATCTGAATTTGTAAGAAAATGCCAGATAGTAGTGATACACTAACCGGCAGAACGCCTAAGAAGCTACTTATGCCATAACACTATCACATACACGGAATTATAAGATTAATCATAATCTTAATTCAATTATCATACAAAAAACTCAGTAATTAAGAGTGCGGATTAATATTAAATGGTAGAAGATCAATTTGTAAATTCAGTCATGATTAAAAAGTGTTAATAGTTTTTAAAATTGAAATATTATTATCTACGTAAGTACTTATTTGTAGATGTACTCTTTAATAATGTTTGTGATATATCTTCAATGAGCTGACTAAGCGTATGACATAAGAGTACCCACTATAAATTTGAAGAAATAACAGACAGAAGGAAACTTGTAATGATCGATCTGAGTGATAGGCAAATAAGTTACATATTGGTCATTATCTGTGAGTCTGTTTTTGAATTAATTACATAATGTTTATAAATATTTTATAGAAGAAAAATATATATTTAATATATTCCCAATTTATAAAATTGGTATAATATTCATAATGACCCAAGACAAAAAATCATATATGAAAAAACCACAGAGGAAAAAAATGTTAGTCCTCACTCTCAGAAAATGATCGAAGTCTGAAAATATATTTTTGTGAATAGTTGATACAAATCACTGTATTACACCAGTGTACATTGATAATCTCATGAATCCACTGTGTGTGAGTAGTGAGTCACAATATGGAATCGGTTAAAGCAAAATAATATATATGAGTGTATGCAAACTAAGGGAACAGGTTTATGTTATGTGTTACACGTGGTGATATGTACACATGTATCAGCAATATAAAATAGAGAATCAGTGGTAAGATAATACATGATTCTATGTGTGTGAATTGTCGTATTGTTAGGTTATAAAGAAGATTAGTATATTTAGAATTTGATGCGGTATTGTGTTGAGTGAATTGTTTAGCTTATGGTTCGGTTTAAGAATTTTCTATTCGTAGTTTAATGTTATATATTACTCATGAGATGTCAAATAGTATAGAGTTTAATCCGATATAAGCATTAGCTGCTGATAAGTCAGAGACACTAACAAAAAAATAGGCGATATTCAGTATTAGCATTGCGAGATAATATAAAATTAATATAAAAATAATATAGTCTTTATATTACAGTAACCACAACACGGTGTAGTGTATGTTGTTTCACGTGTCAGTGTCTGTGTTCGTGTAGTTGATGTGATGTTGTGTGTGTGTTTGTACGTGTGGTGGATGTGGTGTGCGTGTGGTTGCTATCAAACGCTGTCGATTATATCTATGATAGATAAATGAACAAAAAGTGCAGCTTATAAGTAGAGAGTGAAACTAAAGAATTTGGCAAGTAGTTACTCAGTAAATAGATAGCTTATTAGAGGCAATAAAAGATAAAAGTAATATAAGAACAACGAGAAGTATATAGATAAAAATAATAATTACTAAATATAAACCAATTATTAACATACACCAATCAATGGAACATATACTCACTCTTAGACATAGAGTTAAACTATAATAAGTCATTCTGAAAACACACAAATAAAAAATTAAAATACACTATGAATGTAGAATCAATTATATATAGGTAGTACTACATAATTTTAGTAGAGACTCATTATAGCACCCATTATTACCTTAATAGTTATGACGCTCACATGTAACTAGATATATAAAAATGAATAGTTGATAAGTCTCAAAATGCAAGTAAATATATATAACGTGAAATTTGCGAATTGAAAATTATAGTAAATAAACCGTCGAACAGTATATGATGTTTGTAGGAGAGGAATAAAGCACAGGTATTTGCTTGGTACATTAATGTAAGTTAATAATGCAGAAGTAAATATAAGAGTGACCGCAGTGTGAGAGTTGATCGTTGAGAGAGTTCAATAGGAACTTAGGGACAACTCTTGATCTATAGAATGGAGCACAACTTATGTGTATTTATGTGATCTTGATGAGAGGGATGTTAATCTCAACCACAGGGGTTAAAACACTCACTTATTCAGGTTAATACCTGGCTCAAATATAAAATTTATTAACCGCAAAACTGCTAAGGCTCCATTATAGGATAACAGTGTTAATGACAACAAATGACAATAAAATACATACATTTATATAAATATATGATTTGTGGATATTTATAGCAAATTATGAACTGTGAGGTTATGTATAGCAAGATAATTTAGAGAAAAAATTGTTTAAATAATAGTATCAAAATAAAACACATAATACTGTGAGTAGCTAATAGAAATTCACATCTCTAAGACCAGAGCACCATGAGTTATTCATTAACCGAGTCAGACATCAAATACAATAAACAAATATAAACTAACTTAGGTCATAAATTAGACATTCCGAACTATATATTAACATACAAAGTCTATAACTCATAATCAGTATTCCGACCTTCTGTTTGCGGACTGATATAGTATATACCTGTGGACTTCTTAATGCACGTTATCCTATCGATTAAGTGACAATTTTTCAATCTTAGATTATATAATAACTACCAGCTACTCTAATAACGTATAGAGCGTGAGTGGAGATTATTAATACTTTATCACCATAGTAGATGAACTAATAATAGTTGGCTGATACTAGGAGTATCTATTATTAATTATTTTTAATAAGTATAATGTAAGAACGTCACAAGTTAAAAGTAATAACATACGTTTATCATTAGTTATATATAAACTTGAACTGAAGAGAAATATATATACAATACTTACAATTGAATATTGTTGTCAAAAAACTTTGGGAAAGACAAAATCCGGTGCATCCCTAATAAGAACCTAAACTAATAAGTTAGAACTAACACTGCAAAGATATTATTTCAAAGTTAATTATTTAGTTAATAACACTATATGAAAATTAGGATAAATAAAGCATATATAAAAATCGAAAGTTCTATCACACACCTATAATTAAATTATCTTTTAATAAACTCTATATGATATATTGAATTAATTCATGTACGCTGCTTCAAGTAGTTAAATTACTAATACAAAGATGATAATTAATTCATCAACGAGTTTAACAATTCCATAGACAAGTGAATTAAAGTAGTACAGACATATAACGTTAAGTTAAAGCTACGAATATAGTAATTTATGTATATCATAGCATTGGGAGATGAGTATAAAACTGCACACGTATCCATAAAACTATTAATTAAATCAAGGTCTATCTATAAAATCTATTAGGTGTTAGGTAACACCTCTAGATTTATACTTACATTTACACTTATACACTCACTTAATAAAGGTTGACTATGAGTAGGATGCTTTTAAGTATAATTTAATAACACATATTTTAATCAGGTGCGCAACATAGATTGGATAATGTAATTATATAATATAACAAGGTACTCTAATTTTATAGTATCTATGAGTAAACCATATAGTAGGACTATTACAAAGATAATAACATTTTAACATTAACTCAATATGGTTCAATTACGAGAGAGATTTTCGAGTAATTAATATTAACTTAGGACAGATATAGAATGAATTTGGTTTACATATAAAAATTTAAATAAAAAAAGAGAAGAGTATTAAGTAAAAAATATAGAAAAGAAGTCATTTGTAATAAGAGTTTGAAGACTATAGACTATATCAAAATTTACGAAAGAATTATTTTAGCATAAACTGTATATAAACAGAAAAATAAGAAATTGAGTAATATATAGTATATGGACTAGATAGAATAAAATGTTATATTAAGATTATCTGTTATGTTTAAGAAGTCCAAAAATATATATTAATAATACAAAAATCATATTGGGGTTAAATCATGTAAGTTTATATGTGAAGCAGTATAATCTAAAATTATACATACGGATTAGTTATTAACATATTCGAACTACACGGTTACCTCAAATTATATAAATTTTGATTACTTTAAAATAGTAATTATAATACTAAAAGCTGACTGATGAGTCAATATAATAATTTTTTTCAGACTAATCGTGTGAGTACTTACATTATACAATAAACTGTTGTAAACTTACAATATTTAAAATGTTATTGACAAATTGTTTTATATTTATAGATCAAAGATATGAGTTCATTTATGAATATCTGATGAATAAAATTATTTAATATAAATAAATAAACATATCACTGGTCAGTCTAACAAAATGCAATCAATTAAATGGGCTCACATCTTAAAAATTACTTTAAAAATATTAATATAATATCTATATATAACTAACATCAACTGTATATGGTAAAATGAAATAAAACATAGATATTAATAATACATTTATTACAATTTTAAGCGACAGCTATCATTATTGGAATTAAAATGGTAGAAATAAATGATATTATAAAACGTTCAACACTTATTAATAAAAAATACAACTATATACAAATTTATATTTTATAACTAATATATTAAATAAATTAACTGACACAGAAATAAATATAATCACTTTTTTACTTTTTAAATTGCACAAAAGATTTTTAAGTAATTGTTCAGACGGCATAAAAAAATATGGCGATGTCAGAACAATTAGGAGAGGCGACTGCACTGCGACACTACGAGCAGAGTCAGAAGATAACCGTCACGTAAAAACTAAATGATGAAGCTCTGCGGGGCAGTCAGCAGGTAAGCTGAGTAGCGGTTACGCGAGAATAATCAATTTGCCAAATCCATTTGCGAACCCGTTTAGACCACGCAATACGCCGGACGCATTGGCGCAAGATACAGCGGAAATTTGGAATTCGAAACACCACAAGGTACCAGGAGAGTGACTCTGCCGACCATCCTCTTTTGACGGGTTATAGTACAATGATGTCCCCAGTCTTGAGCTCAACCAACTTAGATGATCTATAGGGAAAGACATAAGTATCTAAGCTTCTGTTCTGTGTGGGGGAGCGACAGGGTAATAAAGGGCTCACTCTTAGACGAAAAAGATAAAACTAGTATAGAAAGGATGTGTCGCATGAAAAGATAATACATAATTTAATAAAGTATAGAACAGGAAGAATAAAATAGTACAGTCATCACACTGACCTAGTGGAGAGCAGCGTTGGTACAGCCAGTAACTTTTACATACTATATCAAAAAAAAATCAATATTTGGTCCAGATAATACAAAAAAACTTAAACTGTTCTTCGAACATCTTAGATCGCACTTCACATATTTTTAACAAAATATTTCACGGACGTCAATTTTACCGTGCATATATAATCAGGATGTTTAATTAACGATCTAGAATTTATTATAAGTATTAGTCTCATGGGATGATGATATATTAAAGTAGTCATAAAAGTATTAGGTGAGAAATGATGTTATAAAATAAGTATATGTATTACTAATATATATATATTATAGTTGGATATGTAATAGTAGTGGTGAGTTATGTTTATAGATGCAAATAAAATATATATATGTCATAGTGAGAATGTGTTTAAATATGTGTTTCCAATCAGTGATATTATATTTATGTGTATATTGAGCAATAGCTGGTTTGTTGATTATAAAATATTAAGATGTCACCAATATAGTGATATGATTAGTATGTGATATATACTATATATAATAGATTGACATTGTTGAGCTATGCTAGTATAGATGATTATGAATAAAATATGAGATAAACTATACATTATATCATAGGAGGAAAGTCCATCTCTAGCAAACTATTAGTAACTAACAACACAGCAACTTCCTGCATTAATCACATCCGATTACCTTCCTCGATACCTATAAACCTAGGGGTAGACACCCATAATGTAACCCATATATAAGCATTATACCTTCGAGCCACTGAAAATCTACGTGATAAGCTTAATTAAAAACGATATCTTAACATAAACATAAAAAAGTGCTGCAGATTAAATAACAGCTATATTGAGCAAAATACTATAGATGTGCATCTATCAGTTTTGCACAATTGTGCTCACTCACTAATGAGAGGCTAACATTATCACACACACATGATAAATAGGCAACATTATAATAAATAATAATGAACGATTCAGTGCTACTGCAGACCTAATTG
The DNA here is from genome assembly GCA_015478945.1 of Trachelipus rathkii. Taxonomy (NCBI): domain Eukaryota; kingdom Metazoa; phylum Arthropoda; class Malacostraca; order Isopoda; family Trachelipodidae; genus Trachelipus; species Trachelipus rathkii. The sequence continues at coordinate 30,758 of JABUQX010126188.1, forward strand.
AAAACTTAGTAGCGTAAAGGGAAAAACTCGTAGATGTGCTAGAATGGCGCTTGCTACAGATACTCGATTTTCCTTTAAAAAATAATTATAACAACACAATGGTGCCATGTTGGTCCTACATCTTTTGATGATCTGTACAATAGATTGTGGTACTGACGTTCTCTCTAAAGATCTCCTCTTTCTCCAACTCGCATTTCCATAGTATGATTAGTTCAGTAGATTTCTCTGTGAATTTTCCTCAGCATCTCGCGAGGGGGAATAGCAACCTTGTGAAATGCCGTCCTTCCAAATGACGACCTCGACACACAGCGTGCCCCACGCGAGGTTCGGCTGATACGGTAAGGCACCTTTGACACCCAATTAACTAATCATAAACAACTCCACTGCACATCTTCGAAGCGCAGTATGTGCGCCACTTCCCATAGTAAGGGTAATCCACACAATATGTCCGCGAGTGAGCCTCTCACGCTTCCGTCCAAACTAACCTCGGCCAATCTCTGCATTTAGTGTGCTCACACCCATTGGATAACTATCAATATTCCCAAAGGTATATCAGAAACACTACTTCAATATATCTGTACACAACCCCCTAGTACTGACCTACAGGTGAACTTGAGAGAGGCACATACAACCAGAACTCTCGAGTATCCATAATGCGCAATATCCAAGTCCATCACCACAATCAGAACCTATACGCTACATAGAGTAGCACTTAGACGAAGACAAATTGTGTCTCTACTCTAATTGTCCTACCAAAATACTATGCTAAACCTTCATGTAAGGAATTCGGCTCTGCTCAGAATACAAAAGGGTTGCCACTACTTTGAGAACTCTAAAAACTTTTGCCGCTCTAAACACTTCCACGAGACGCTTACATTGTCCCATGGATAGGATGGTCTTTCCCATTAATACCTCATCTGTGTGTACTAAATATTGAGGCTGCTCCCTCGAACACTGAGAGCTAGTGTGAATTAAGGTGAGGCGTCTGCGTACTAACTCACATAGGCGAATCACTCTCTCTCAGATACGCAGAGCGATTAGGCAGTGACGCCCACAAGCCCATAAGCTCAACGAACGGGGGGGCCCAAAATTTGCCGACGCATAAGGAGACAAACCGGTGTGTGTATTGTTTGTTTGGTACGTTGTTAATAGTGTATTATGTGTGTTCTATGCGTTAATAGTCTGTAATGTCATAGTGACTTTGGTATAAGTGCTCACAGTCATGTGATGTTGTGATATATAGTGTAAGTGTGTGTGTCGTGTTGTGTGTGTGTTTGTGGTGTGTTAGTCGGCATGCTGTGTGTGGTGCTGTGTGGGATGTGGGTGGTGTATAGTAAATATTCGGGTGTGTGTAATGTAAAGTTAATCTGGTTGGGTGTAAGTAATGCGATCTGTGTTGTGTGTGTGTGGTGATTGTGGAAGGGAAAATGTGTCTAGGGGAGTTCATTTTTAAGATTAATCAGCTCTGTGTGTGAGTGTATTTTAGTAAACTCTGTGTTGTGGTAAGTTAATATTCTGTAGGTGTCTGTAAGTATAATTCTGTGGGTGAGGTGTAATAATCTGTGTGGTGTAATAGTAAATCTGCTGTGTTGGAGCTGTAAGTAAATCTGTGTGACGTGAGAGTAAATCTGGCATGTGAAAGTTATCTGGTGTGAGTGTAGTAAATCTGTGTGTGTGTAAGTAAATCTGGTGTGAGTGTAAGTAAATCTGTGTGGTGTGTTTGATTTTGGGTAAATGGTAAGTGTATAGTGAAATTGTGTTGGTGAATATCTATTTATTGTCTAGTGCTTAATTGTGTGTATAATTGTTAAGGGATATGTGTGTGATTTTATGTGACTGTCTGTTTTTTTACGGGGGGGCCGGTTCGTATGTTGTTGTGTGTTCGTTAGAAATGTGATTGGTCGTATGTATGTGGTGGGTTGTGTATAGTATGTTGTGTTTGTTTAGTATCATGTTCAGGAGTCATGATCCGGGTGTCTATGACTAATTAGACTAGAAATCTCCTATAATTACAATTTAAAATCGTTCAAGGAGTCTTTTAGGCCATTCGTAGAACCATTTGCATCTATGAAGGAGTTACGACAGAGCAATGAACCACAATTTAATATCTGTACTTTCTTTTTTTTCCGTCTCCCCAAATATGTTGCAAGTTCTTTGGGGACCATTGAGTGTTCAAAGGCTACTGTCAACTGAAAATTCTATAATTCATCATCGAGGGCCATGCTTTGAATTAGTTCGCTGGCACCACAAATAATGCCAATTTCTGGGCCTCACACATATATCTGTGTTGAAAAGTACCCGGGTTTATCAACGCTTCAGTACTAGGACGCCAATACCTATTATTGTACCTGTCACCCCATTTGGAGAAATGGTTCAAATCACACGGACTTTTGATTTCCGTTAGGAATCTGCTACCAACACACGATGAGGTGACGGTATCCAATCGTTCATATATGGTGAGACAACCCAGCGAATAAGGGGTCAGCATGAGAGGTAAACCACTTTACCAGCTTGATACAAGGTGTGGCCAATAAAGCGAAAAATTTAAAGCGACTGAGAAAGCTTGGACGGCTCGTCTTCTCCTTGGCGGATGTCACTCGCCCGGGCTTGTTTCAAACTAGTTAAAAGAGTATCAATATCTAAATTTCCCACTGGAAGTACCATAACACGGTTTGTGTCGAAAAAAATTAGGTGGAACAACCTTTGTTCATGCTACACGATCAGGAAGGGGATAAGTGCTTTGAACTCGGGGTACTTGTTGCATAGAAATTGCATGTGCTATTCTGTTAAAATCCTTTGAGAAGCTATTTGCTGCGTACCCCTTTTCTCATGCTGACACGGTTTGTCTGTCATCAGCCTCTAACGTCAATCATCGTACACAGTTCTCTCTCTCTTGCTGTGTCGCTATAGACATCCATCCTACGCCCCTCTAACTCCAGCCCTTTCTCGCAATCGTTGCGTTCTTAGAAAATAGGGTTGCGAAAAACTAGTGGTCCAACACAGGAATTACTGTCGAGTGGGGAAACTTTTGCTCCGACCACTCTAAACTCTATCTTAGGGTTGGCCAATCAACAAAGATCTAGCTTTCTCCCTTTGCAGTTCATGCCTATACTTTTTCTTCCCATCAAAAAAACGTTCATCTATGTTGTTCTGTTTGCCCGGTATATCAAAGGTCAAGGCCAAATAACTCAATCTTTGCGCGTTCCATTTAGTTGCCCCAAAACTAACTCTGTAAATCCGCAAATATCAGGTGTCTTCCTAGCTTACTCTATCTTGTATGACTAAAAAGTGTACAATGCCACAATTGTCCCTTCTACTTGACACTCTTAGAGACGAGAAGTCATGACTTCAGAGCGAAGTATAGAGAACATCTTGGCTGGTTTACCCAAACAAAGAGACTCTTATCATCGCATAGGAAGTTAACACACAAGGCGTGTGCACAAATTCCAGATAGTTAGAAACCAATATATTTAATAGAGACGTTGCCCGTCTCAGACATAATAAAACTCAGAAATAAACATGCTGATTTGCGCAACATAAAACACTTCGCTTATTCGCAAGGCAGAAGCGACAAGGCACCAATATATTGTCTAACACTAATATGGATTACGAAATTAATTGTCTTAGCGGTTACTGAGATGTGACTAGGTTTCTGCAATAGTACGGTGAAGTGTAAATAGATTTGTAAACAAATAGTTTATTAGATTTCTCATAGTCTGACAAAAATATAAAGAGTATATATTAGTATATAATATAATTGATAAAAAATATATGTATATATATATATATATAATATATATATATTAGTTAGATATACTAATATATAAATTATATATATATTATATGATATAAGGATAAGATCATTATTAATATAATTTTTATCATATAAAAGTAATATTAAATATTATAAAAGTAGTTCAATTGTCTATATATCCATGTAACATCAATGAGTTCGTAGATTTATTCTAAATTCTTATCAAACAAACCTTGTCTACCCCGAATGATGAAATAAGATTTTAAATGAGTAACAGGACCTGGTATGTAAAATAGATCAGGAAATTTAGTTGGAAAAATCACAGTATTTTCGCTTTCACGGCAACTTTTGTAAATGTGTTTACCGTTGCCTATCTAAACAGGATTCAAATTAAAGTAGTATTGAGATATCTATAAATTCATAGTCTAGGGTGAGGATGGAAGTACTCTTAGGATTATGTGTGTGTTTTTGTAGATAAAATAAATTACTAGTGTCGTGTTATGTTAGAAAAGTTAAATTATAATATATCTTGTTGTGGTGTAATGTTCGTATAAATGTTCGTATATGATTTTGCTAGGGATGTCTTAAATTCATGTCTCGAGGGTGAGGGATGGAAGTTAAAGTATGAATATATTCTGTTGATGATATAATGTTAACGTATTAAATTTATATATATTAAATAAGTCTTAGATTTATATGTTAAAATAATATTTTGTTAAGTGAGTATTGTATAATTTTAGTGTATGAGATGTAAAAAGTAGAATCTGCGTGTTTAATTGAAACATGCCTGTTATTCTAAAGTTATAAATCCCTGATATTATTATAATACAAGGTATAATCTGCGAGTGTATTTATATGTATCGATTGTAGTATGATCTATATATAAGTATATACTTTAAATATTAATATAAATATTATAATAGTGTATATAGATAGATATATATAGTATGTATATATGTAAATGTTAAACGTGGTTATCAAAGAAAATTGTAAGTTGAGTTATAACTTAAATTGGTAGTAAATATAATATATTACAAGTTAGTATCTAATTACATAGTTAGATTATAATGATGTGTGTATAATAGTATGTACAAAGTATATTTGTAGTAAATAGGATTAAAGTAGTAAATTATATAAAATTATATGTGTGTGTGGTCGATTGTTATCTTTTGTTTCTGCTTGTGGTCTATGAAATGTGAGGTGTGTATGTGTGGGTGTACGAGTGTTCAACTAAGGAGAGTATTACGTATTCATCATATAATAAGTCAATATCAATAAAAGTTAGGACACAATAGAAATCTTGGCACGAAACTACTGGGCTAGCAAACACGATATATAGCTAGGATCAACTAAATTTATACGAGCTAGTGAGGCCACAAAATTCAACTATCACAAAATATTGAGTTCTCCAGATGAATGTACATTTTGGGAAAGGTCACGGACTATATTAAGAGGACGATATTAACTTGAACAACATATGACTCTAACAAAGGTTTCAAAACAAAGAAGGAGACAAATAAACACAACTTTAAAACGATCAATGAGTGAAAAGCTACCTAAACAATTTAGTGCTCTCAGTGAGAGTCACCAAATTGACCATGGAAGACAAAAGGGTGTGGTCTGAAAAGGTCACAGGACAAAATAAGGTATATGAGCTCATAACAAAAAAAGGTGCAATAATGGAAGATTCTTTTAAATAAAAAACCAGTAGGCACCTGATAAGAGTGGACATACGGCACTATAACAGACATGAATGTGTGTACACAACAATAACATTCATCAACGATGAGCACCCATCTGCGCGACCACACATAAGGTTTATAAGGATTCGATTATAAATGAGATGTGAGGTGGCAGAATAGGGATAAACGTAAGAATTGTACGATGATTAAACTTTACTTACGCAATCGTTGGACAGCAAAACCTACAACTAAACTCGAAGCCAGGTGGCAAACAAATTAGGGATTTTCCCCGTGAGCAGACAAGCAAATATTTACAACTTTGCTGTTGGATTGCTTTTTCTAGTTCCGTAAAAACATTAACACAAACATTTTTTCTCTTCAGTTTCTTCTTTTTCTTCGTTTTCTATCAAACTTCTGGAATTACCAAACGGGATTTACCTAAAACATTTCCGTTCTCACATACAAGGATTCAAAGGCCAAAAAATCGTCCCGGTGTGTCCATGACCGCAACAAAGATTCAAGGCAATGACAAAATGCGATATCTGCAGAGTAAGTCCAATACAAAAGAAGTCAAAAAGGTATCCAAAAGCCGGGACCTTTTGTGGCAAAAAACGATGCATTGCCAAATATCCAAGACCCATAATCCTGACAGGTCATCACTCCTTTTCTTTGTTGTGATACTTATGCAACCATATAATCCCAGTCCGCTTCTTGACGTCGTTGCCAATTCGTGTCGAGCTTGTGCTTACTTTAAACTCCGCTGGATTTATTTGTATCCTCAAGATTAACGGTGAAAAGTATTTTCGTGTGCACTAATTACAAATAGTCCTCTGGGGGAATCAAATATGAATTCATAACGAATAGAACGAACCAATTAATATCGAATTAACAAAACGTATGGAAATTACAGATTGAAGCTAACTAAAAGATTTCTCCCGCTCAATAGCAAGTCTATCTATACGTATTTCATTTGTGTAGGTAAAATGTTGATATATAACTCTAACATATTTATTAAAATAAGAATGTTAATAAGGCCCAGTGAAAAAAATATCATGATATCATTGGCGGCCACATTTTAAGAAGGATACAACAATGGAAAGTATTACACATTCAAAAATATATAAAATAATTTTACAATTTATTTATGATATAACCCAATGGGGAATTGTAAAGGCGATAATCCGATATATTATTAATTAACGTAAATATATAACTGCAAATACAATTGACATAATTGCAGGATCTGTATATGTCATGTATATCCGCAAAGATAAAACACCAGAATAATATATAATTAAAACTACATAAAATCTTTAATGTAACTTATAGAGATGGAGAAAAGTAAAATCTCACAGACTTCTGTCAAAAAAATTTTATTTTTGTTTTAATCTAACTTTGTTTTTTTTCTATAAATTCCAATTGTTATGATTATCTGTATGTTTATTTTTGTATAAAACTTATTAATATTTAAATTTTTATATTTTTTCTAAATAGTGTTTCTTGCAATCATATTGCTATCTTATTATATAATTAGTGCAATGCAAGGAAATCGATGAAAATAATTCGGATACGATTGTTTATTTTTTGTCTCAATGCTTCTGTCTCTTTCTTGGTCTACCGAACGTGCACCCAATTAGTATAATATGATATAAATTAATATATATATTATTATAATATAATATATAATTATATATATATATATATATATATATATATATATAACAATATATAATATATATTATATTATATATAAATATATATATAAATTTTAATAAAACGTATGTTATATATATATAATATATATATGATATATATATAAGTATATATAGTAATATTATTACTATATATATATAATATATTATATATATATATAAATATTTATTATATATATATATATAATATTATATAGTATATATATTAAATGGAAAGAGTTGCACCTCCTCGCATTCATTGCCCTAAGTTCTATAAAATGGACGATATCTATCCAGTAATGTCGTAGGTTGGACGAAGGTATACTCTTTATAATGAAAAATTAAGTTTCCAAATTTCATGAGGCCTAACGCTCAAAGTTGTCGTCATTACAGGAAATGATGTTAAAACACAAAGCTTATATTGAAATCGTTTATAATTAATTGAGACGTAATCTTGTCGAACCATATAAGAATCGAAATTGAATTTGCTATTATGTTCGTTCTGGTAAGGTTGTTTGTTCATGTTTACTTCAATAATCAGAAAATGATATTCAACAACGGTTCATTATACGTCGAATCAATTATTCAAACAAAAATTACTTTATTATATTCAAAAATTAAAGCGATCTTTACCTCTGAATCTGGTGATGATCACTTTTGTTACCTTCATTTTACAAGACGTCGAGTATTAGTATTAAATATATATATTATGTGTTAGTGAACTATTGTTTTAATAAATGAATAATATTATACTATATGGAATCAATATATACCTGACTAATTTTTACTTACAGGGTTATCATTAATTACACAAACCTATAACTGAACACAATTACCGACTTTCAATAATTGAAAGTAGCAATATTATTACGCAGGGCAAATTGACATACTTTCTTGAATATTCTATATAATGCTTATGGTGCAAGCGTTGTCCTCACGTTAAGGTCTGTGTCCACACTCGAGCCAGGAAATGTGCTATTGCACTGTAACGGAACTGAGACAATGCAGAATTGTAATGAGAGATATAGTAATGATCAGTATAAAATCTCCTTCAGTTTACTGATGGGAACCAGTCATTTCTTCAGTGATGCGCCAAATCTAATTCTTCATAGGGCAGATATTCACTTTCTCTTAACAATGTTGAATAGACTACTGTTAAGCCATGATGGTAGGCATTTTGTTTATGTGTACGGCATCCTTGTGCGAGCACCTGATCAAAGTAGCCCTCCGAATTCGTAGGGACCATTGCACCTCCCGCACTATACAGTGTGTCATTAGTCTGGAGAGTTCGAATTTTAACTACATCACCAGCCATTCACACTGGCATATATGAACATTCACTGTGGTCAGATTAAGAGACACAAAAGACCACTTTGGGTCCACATATGATTATCTATGAGATTATTCCATACTTGATATATACATAGATGTCAATTAAACTCTGACACATATTTAGTACAGACGACGGGGCAAGGCCTTGATGAATCCAGGACAACAACTCTCCAGGTACTGTGACCCTTAAATTTAACTTTTTTAAATTGAAGCTCAATACTCAGTTGGCCTTATGTCCAGTATAAAACGTATCGAAATTCATCACCTGAAACAACCAAACTAGCGAACGTTCAATTCTTAGCCGTACGTTCTCATCAGACAAATTTCAGGTTACGATTTCTCAGGATGGTTCTCTGTATTATGAAGACAAAAGTGTATTTAACGTCTGATAACAACTCTAACACGCATCAATGCATCCACATAACGTCTTTCTGAAGTCACAAGAGGGTCTCGAACTCATAATCACTCTCTACGTATCCACAAAAATAGTTATGGCATACACTCCGCATATACTCAGTTCTTAAAGAAGAATAGCAGCAGAGTCATCTCATCACATAGCCGATTTAATTAGGTCCATTTTAAGGTATGCTTAACGAGAATGTGCGCACAAACCAAAATGTAAGGATACTTAGGTAGCGATATTCTTAGACCTGACAATATTGACAACAAGTTGAGGAAAGAATCAGATAACAAACTGAGATATTTAAAATAATGTCGCACGCATCCGCTCTCATATAGATCGTCTCTTTATAATTTATTACGTGGACACACTACTTTGCGCGCTCTTCTCAGAGCGCCATTCCCTTTAATTTTATAGTTACCTAGATATTTACTGCACAAGGCTGTCACCATTATATATGACACGATTAACTGTGTAAAGATATTCGTCGATTAAATTATTATTATATGTGTAAATTATTAACCATAATTTACCTGTAGGCAATAGTACGTCCCAAAAAAAGAACCTAACCTAAATTTCCCCAGGAATGTCCAAAGTCAAGTTTAAAAAAACGTGATTGATTAAATTAACAAAATATCACGATTTTTTCTTTCAGGAAAATGCACAACATGGTTTAAACGTTAAACTGAAACGTATTTCTTTGATTTAAAATAATACAAACAAAACAAATTGGTAATAGTATATACGAAGAATAAAATAGGTACCATAGTCAAATTAGAATAGGTGAACACGAAAAAATTGAAAATCATATTAGGGACAGGTCAAAGAATGAAAACCAACAGACTCGAACCTAACCCAGTAGTCATTTCAACAATCATAGATGTATCAATAGGTAGCGGCCGTATAAGGATTGAATACATCCAACAAGGAACCAGAGTAAGGAGGGCCTATTTTGCAGCACACGTACCGATTTTGTTTAAGGTTGTTGAGTGTGTTAGAATGGTTAAACAAATAAGATGTTATTTGTTATGAAGTAGTTAATTCTTCGGGTTATAATGAATCTGGTGGTTATATGGTATAAGTTTATTATAATATAATATAATATATAGATATATATATATCATCAGTATCTATAATATAATAAGAGTGATATATATAATATATTATATATATAGTAGTATATATGTAATATATATATGGTTTAAGTATATATATATATATATATATATCGCATATAGCACATGGGATATCACTATATATACTATATAGTTTATTGCCACCAAACCTCTATATAAGATATATAGTATATGTATGAGTTATATATACTATATATATATAATATAGCTATAATAGTATGAGTATATATTTATATATATAGTATAATAGTATATGTAGTATATATATAGTATATCATATATATATATATGTATATATAAATATATAGATGTATAGATATAGTATATTATATACTATATATATACTCTATATATGTGTTATATAATAATATTTATATATAATATATATATATAGTATGTATAGTATATATATTCATACTAGGTAGTAGTAGTTATATAATATACTATATATATATATAGGTAGTAGTATACTACTTACATATAGTGGCATATATATATATATATTAAATTATTTATATATTATGATATATATATATATATATACTATATATATATATATATATATATATACTATGGAGCAAAAGTGATGAAAAATATTTACTACATTTCAAACTTTTATTTAAAAGTAGGTCTGTCATGTGTACTTGTGGTGTGTATGTATGTGATCGTTTGTATGTGTGTGTATGCACGCGCGTGCGTCTGTGTGTAGGTAACGATAGCCAAACTGACAGACAAAAATGTTGAAAGGAAGAAGATAAAAAAGGAAAAATTTGAGAATGACAAAAAAAGAAAAATATTGATAGACAGACAGACAGAGAAAAAGAAATTGAGAGATATATAGAGGCATATATAGAGAGACGTGGTGTAAAAGAGAGGGAGGGAGAAAGAGAGTTAAAGAAAAAGAAAAATGTAGAATGAGAGAGAGAGAGTGAGAGAGAGAGAGAGAGAGAGAGAGAGAGAGAGAGAGAGAGAGAGAGAGAGAGAGAGAGAAAGGAAAAAACGAAAGAGAGAGCGATAAATAGAGAGAAACAGAGAATAATAGAGAGTAAAATAATGAAAAAAAGAAAGATGAAAAGAGAGGAGAAAGAGAGAGTAATTATAAAATCATTAAATTTTATAATTAACTAATAAATTGTCTCATTAAATTAAACTTTCACGAAATATTAATTAAAAATATAATTATTAAATTTTAGAAACAAGAATTAAAAAACTTCATCGCGATATTTATAAATAATTTTTTTCCTAATTTTTTTTTTAATTTTTTTTTCTTTTTTTATAATTTTTTTTACTATTAAAACAAAAACTTTTTGAAAAAATATTTAAGAGTATATAAAAAGAACTTTAATATTAGAACATTTTTAAGGCTATTAATTATATTTCCAAGTAGTTATGACTTTTTTTTAAAAAGAAGAATTATTTATTTATTTCTTTATTTATTTATTATTTATTTATTTATTATTTATTTATTTTGTATTTATTTTTTATTTATTGGTTTATTTATTTCGTTTTCATATTTATTTATTTATAATTTTATTAATTTAATTTTTCAAACATGCTTTACTACCTTTTTTCAGTATGTGTGTGTATATATGTATGGAAGTAGAGGTGCTGGTTCGAATACTGTAGGGGAGAGAGGAGGCTTGACCTCTGTGGGTAAACTAATAAAAAGTCATTTGAGAGCCTAAACCCCTACTACAGATTTCGTTTAAAGTTTATAATAATTGATTTATTAATTATTAATAATTATTATTATTATTATTATTATTATTATTATTAATTATTTTTAATATTATTATTAATATTATTACGTTTATTATTATTATTATCTTATTGATCCATATTATTATTCTGTATTTATACTATTATTATTATTATTATTATTACTATTTATTAATTATTCATTATTATTATTATATTATTATATTATTATTATTATTATTATTATTATTTGATTATTATAATTATTATTAATTATTACTATTAATGTTATTCTATTATTATTATTATTAATTATTATTATTATTATTATTATTATTATTATTATTATTATTATTATTATTATTATTATTATTATTATTATTATTATTATTATTATTATTATTATTATTATTATTTATTATTAGTTATGTCAATTATTATTATTATTATTATTATTATTATGTATTGTATTTTTGATTTTATTATTTTATTATAGAGATTATTATTACTTATGTATTATTATTATTATTATTCTTATTATTATTATATTATTATTATTATGGATTATTATATTATTAATTATTATGTATTATTATTATTATTATTATTTAATGAGTAGAACAGATGGCATTAGTTAGTCATCTATTACTATTCTGCTACTCATACTAGTTTATTTTATATTAACTTTTCTAAAAAAAAAAAAAATTATAAGATTCAGGAAAGTCTCAGGAAATATATTATTATTAG
>JABUQX010126189.1:0-2500 GCA_015478945.1 Trachelipus rathkii
CGTGCCCGCTTCCGTTCCTCAATTTGGGTGTTCTTATTTCGCATTTATCGTGAAAGCATTCGCGTTTTTCGTGCGCCGCTTCATATATCTTACTTACATCTTACATCCGCTCCCAGGAAGGCTCATTATAAGCCTGTCAGCACGGCCAACCTCTTCTTCCACTCCCTTCTATCTTCCAAGACCCGTTCTTCGATCAGCTGAATCATAGATGGCATTTGATGTCTTCTCAGCGAATCTTCTACGGAGTCCTTCCATTTCTTCCGTGGTCTTCCCCTTGGTCTGCCTCCTTCCGGTCTCCAGTCCCACCTTCTCCTGGCCACCCTGCCACGCTCCATCCTTTCCAAATGTCCCCACCACCTTAGTCTTGCTACATCTACTTTGCTAATAATAGGTATTACTCCTATACCTTCTCTAATTCTTTCGTTTCTAACTCTGTCCCTCCTGGTCTTTCCGGCCATCGCTCTCAATACATTCATTTCAGTAGTCTGCACTCTGCTCTCCTCTCTTGTTGTCATACTCCATGTTTCCGCCCCATACAGAAGAACCGGTGTTAAAATACTCTCGAAAATTATCTTCTTCACCTCCCCTTCAATCTCATTATCCATAGGATATAAAGCTCTAACTGTTCTCCCGTACTTATCAATTCTGCTCGCAATCTCCAAGGCACTTCCTCCTTCTCTACCAAACATTCCCCCCAGGTACTTGTATTTCTCTACGTTTTTAATCACCACACCATCCACCTCCACCACCAACTCTTCTCCCTCCTCTCTACTAACTATCATAATTTCTGTTTTATCTACGTTCATGCACAGGCCCGCTTCTCTCAGTTTACTATCAAAAGCCAACACCACCCTCCTCAGTTTATCTCCGTCTTCACTCCAGAACACCAGTCATCCACATAAGCCATCACATCTCCATCCAAGTCCTCCACCTCCTCCCTCACTCCCCTAATTACCACATCCAAATATGCTACAAACAGAATTGGTGACAATACACTTCCCTGCTTAACGCCAGCTCCCACCTCAAACCATTTCTCGTTTTCATATCCCGTTCTTACATTACATTTGTCATTTTTATACATACTCTCCAAAGCCTTTCTTAAGTAACCACCCACTCCGTAATCTCTCTCTAAAACCTCGAACAATTTCTTCCTAGGTACTGAATCGAATGCCTTTCTCAGATCTATAAATGCGATGTATGCCTTTTTGTTGTATTCTATTATCTTTTCCGTTATCATTCTCAGGGCGAACATAAGATCTGTGGTGCTTCTATTCACCCTGTACCCATACTGCTCCTCCCTAAGTTAGGGTTCCATAATTCCTCACTGTTCTTTCAAATATCCTTTCGTATACTTTTGCCAGATGGTCCAATAACGAAATACCTCTGTAATTATTACATTCACCCACATCTCCCTTTCCTTTATATATTGGTATAATGATGGTTTTCCCCATCCCTCTGGAACCTCACTTTCTCTCCAGCACTTGTTGATAAACTTCAACACTGCTTCCTTCACACACTCTCCTCCCTCTTTTATTAATTCTATAGGCAATCCATCTTCTCCCGGGGCCCTTCCATTGTTCATTTTCCTTAAGGCCTCCTCCAGCTCTTCCCTGGTAATTACCCCTGCTTCCTCCCCTGGTCTCACTTCTTCTAACTGCTCCTCCATTTCCTCACCCTCCTCACCCAGAAGTTTTCCAAAATATTCTGTCCATCTCTTATTTATATCTTCCGGTCTTATTAACACTTCTCCCTGTTCATCCTTTATGCTTGCTACTTTTTTCTTCGATCCCCGATAAGTCTTTGCTAATCGGAAGATTTTCTTCCTTCCTCCCCTCACGTCCTCCCTCAGCTCCTCCGCTACAATTTTTGCTGCCTCCCTCTTTGCTCTTCTTTTCACACTCTCCGCCGTGTTTCTGGCCACTACATACAGAGCTCTTGACTGAGCCGTTCTGTCTCTTAGCCACTCTCTCATTTTTACTGTCTTCTCCTTCACCACTCCTCTAACCTCTTCATTCCACCATCGCGTATGTCTTTTTCGCGTTCCTCCTATCCATCTTCTTCCTAGGGTTTCTTCTGCTGCTTTCATCACTACATTCCGAATGTCATCCACTATCTCCGCATTCATCATCTGTTCCATATTTACATTCAATCTTCCTTCATATTCTTGCCTCTTTCCCTGCTCTTTCAGTACCTCCATTTTAATCACGCTCCTTTTCTCCCCCGCCTGCAATCTCTCCGCCTTCATTCTTAAATCCGCCACCAACAATCTGTGATCAGAGTCCATAGACACTCCCGGCAATACCTTTACATTTTGCACTATTCTCCTATCTGATGAAATGACATAATCTATGACCGATTTCTGGTCAAATTTGTCTGTTGTGCTATTCCATCTGTACCTTGTAAACCTGTGTGAATCTCTTTGCTGGAAAAAACTATTCATGACTATCAAGGCCTCTCCCTCCACGTTCCTGACCTCCTCTCCATACGGCCCCAATATCCT
>JABUQX010126189.1:12500-15000 GCA_015478945.1 Trachelipus rathkii
AAAGTTGATGTTTTAAAAAACATGAAGCATTGTTATTAAATCATCAGTTTAGTTTATTAGTTTTGAATAAGTGTTAAAGCTTATGGGCTGATAGTAAACAGGAAACATATATATATATAATAATATATATATATATATGTATATAACTAACATATATATATATATATATATATATACTTTATAGACATATAATTTATCGTAGTTCTTTCTTTACATATCTTTTTCTCTGAATTCAAAAGCAACATGTATATACTTTATAACTATACTCTGTAGGAAAGTGTCCCAAATAACTGACACCTGTATCTAAAAACTAGGATAGCTACCAAAAAACTGAATATAAATTTTCAACCCAAAAATTTCATAATTATTAACACCTTAAATATATATAAATCAAGGGTGGCCAACCTTTTGCATACCATGCGCCAATTTTTTTCACAGACGAGTTCAGATGCGCCATACAACTCATAATAGACATAATTAACATTTTTAAATGATTTAATATTTTAATTATTTTATGTAAAACAATATCTATTACAACACATTAACATTACTTGCTATTAATGGGACTTTTGAGCCTGATTGGATTTCGCTAGTCTTTCAATGTTTGGTGTTAAATTTGTTACTGAGAGCAGCAGAGAATTCGCGACCTTGTTTTGCTTTTAATCAATTTCATGGATGAAAATGCTTGTTCACATCTGTATGTCATTTCAAAACGACATATATAACTTTTTGCAAATTTTCTTAGCTCTGGGAAATGTTCACAGGGTAATGAACTCCAGAAATTAATTATGTCAGAATCGTTTTGATCTGGAAAAAGCTCATCAAATTTTTTTTAATAATGAATTTGTTTTTCAATCAATCAGTTCCATTTGTATGTTACTAGGCATCTGCATTACGTTTTTTTCACTAAGTGAAAATGGGTTTACAAATGCGAGCATGTAGTTTTCTTCTTTAGCAAAATCATGAAAACGACTTTCAAATGACCCTTGCAATATCTTGATTTTTTCAATATATTTGGTCAAATTGCTATTATCCAGAGCACATTCACTCTGCTCTTTCAGGTGTGGAAATTGACTCAAATCCTCATTTTCTAACTGAGATGAACAGTTTTAATTTTATTTTAAATGAACTGATGCTATTGACTAAACTTGAAAATAATTTATTCTTGCCTTGTAGTTTTAAATTTAGATCATTGAGATGGCTAGTAACATCAACTAAAAATGCCAAATCAAATAACCAGTTGTTGTCAAATAATAGGGTTCTTTCATCAGGTAGCTCATTTTCCTGTCTAAAAATTAGAAACAGCATTTTTCAATTACCAAAATCTACTCAGAACATGTCCTTTAGAAAGCCAGCGCACCTCTCAATGAAGGACAAGTTCACCATATTCCAAATCACAGTATTCAAATTCACAGTATTTTCTGAATTCTCGTCTGTTTAATGCTCTTGCTCTAATTTTATTCACACATTTAACAACCAGTAGCATAACATGCTGCATATTTAAAGTTTTTCCACACAGTTCCTCTTGGTGTATAATGCAGTGATATTGTAGTACAGGATGATTTAAAAATTGCCATTGACTTTACCTATCATTGACGGCGCTCCGTCAGTACACACACTAATGAGTTTGCTATAATCTAATTTTAGATTTTCTAGGCATGATTTTCCTTTTCCAAATATGTCTGATCCTCTTGTTTTACCATGCAATGATTCCAGACTGGCCAGTTCTTCAAAGACATTAAAATTATCATCGATTCCTCTTTTAAAAATGCTTAACTGGGCAACATCACATATGTCCGTTGATTCATCAAAAGCTAGAGAAAAGAAAGTACAAGAATGGACAAGGTCTTCCAGTTGCTGAAATACATCCTGAGAGAGTTCCTCGATACGTCTCGTAACTGTCTGCCTTGATATAGCACTTTCGTGCTTTCCTTTCAATACCTTACTACCAAGATGGCGTTCAAATATTTGGAGACAAGGCTTAACAATTTCTTCCCGCCAGAAAAAGGTTTCTTTTTTTCGCCAATGCTAAAGCAATTTCATATGACGCTTCTGTCATCGCCAAGTCTTCACAACCTACTTTAGCAAATATATTTTTTCTTCTGGTTTCTTACTTTTTAGTCACATATTCTTTTCGTGACTCAGACGCAAGAACAAGCTTCATTTTTTCTTCTATGTTAGTCTGATGCTGTGTTTTATAGTATCTATTAAAATCATGTCTTCTATTATGTGAAAGAGTACTTTCTCAAACAATGCAAAACGGTTTTCCTCATGGACTTGCTATAAATAACTATATCATTTTCATATTTGTTACATGTTTCTTTATATCTTGCCATTTAACAAATTTCTGGAAATAAAATGAATTTTTAGTTTTCATTAAATAAATTCGTAAGAAATAGGCTGACATAGCCCAGTTAAAATATAAAATCTCCCAAAAAGTAGCTCGTAGCAATGCGCCACTTATAATCATCCAATGCGCCACGTTTGGCGCACGCGCCAC
>JABUQX010126189.1:20000-40000 GCA_015478945.1 Trachelipus rathkii
TCATTTCTGCAGTAGTAGAGCCAGGATTACCAATATTATGCTCTGGAAAAATGTTAATTTTTTAATTATTTTTTTTAGGGGGTTCGAACTGATGGTGGGATAGAGGGGGGGACTTCCCGTCATCCCCCGGTAGGCCGGGAAACCCCGACTCAGTCCATCTTTGTGGTTTACCCTCTGTGTATCGTTTAGTTAAAAAAAAAAATTCAACTTTTGGCAACTCTGGTGCTCCTTTGGAGTTCCAGAGCTCCTTCTTACTTCTCAAAAATGATAATTATCATAGTTTTCAAACTTTTTTAACAATTTTAAATTTTTCAAAAGCGTTATTTTTTTATATTTTTTTAATTTCATCCATAAAAATGTCTCCTGATTAATAAAATGCTATGTATTTTCCTGTAGGTTATAGTTTTTTAGTTACATGCATGTTGCTTTCAGGAAGCTGACTATATATATATATATATATATATATATATATATATATATATATATATATATATAATATATATATATATATATATATATATATATATATATATATATATATATATATATATATATATATATATATATATATATATATATATATATATATATATATTAGTGATATGATGATTAATCAACATCAGCAAAATCAGCATATTTTTCCTCAATCGTCATTGTCATCTCATCAGAAATATTACACCAGAAACTTGAGAAAGATGGTTTCTGCATCATAATTTAAGAGCTCTAAATTTAAAGTACTAGAATTTTGTATGTGTGTCCATGTTCTCACATGAAAATTTTTTAAAATCAATGCTATCTGTAACTGTTAAAGATATATTTTTAATGTGTGGAAGTGATATAGATTTACTAGCATATATGCAATATAAAAAATTTAAAATATTTTAAAGTTTTAAAAATTATAGAATTATAAAATATTAAAAATTGCCACATGACTCATCAGGCTACTTGCCATTTTAAAAAAATATATATTTACAATTACAGCTAAATATGTAACAATTTACAAAGTACTTAATAAAGTATTGATTATTGAACTGCATGATTATGGAAAAAAAAATTAAGCTTCTCAATATTTTAGATTTAACATTTCAATTAGCTATCTGTACCTTTAAAAACAAACTTTAAATAAAATGTATTTGAAGTTTTTGAATTATATTTCTATAATTGCATAGATGTAAAAAATTGAAAGTAGTTAATTAGTCTATAAAATTTTAATCTTTTAATTTTTTTTTTTTGAATCTTATATATATATATATATATATATATATATATATATATATATATATATATATATATATATATATATATATATATATATATATATATATATATATATATATATATATATATATATATATATATATATATTATATATTTTTTTTTTTTTTATATATATATATAATATATATATATATATATATATATATAAAATTTTCATGGCCGTTTATTCATTTTAAATATAGATTTTTTTCTTTAAAAAAAAGCATTGGAAAAATACCTTTTTTTTCCTCTTGATCTTTTTAATCTAATTGTAAATGGAAAACAAATAAATGAATAAAAGTAAATAGAAGAGCATGACGTAAGTCAAATGGAAAGCTGTCACTCCCCTCCCCCCTTACCAACACCATATCCTTAAGTGATAGCTTGACACAGTCTAAAATTTCCATCCTAGGGTTTCACAAGATCATAAGGGACCCTCACTGTGGTATCTTGCCAATGTGGTGTTCATCCTTGGTCAGACCTACAATCATACCCCTTCACAAAAACCTTGCCATTCACTCCTATTATGCATCTTTCTTTTTGCCTCCTCCAAACTCTCATTCCTTTACTGGTTAATCCACTTTTCTTTGGTCTCCCAGCCAGTTGATTCCCAGCACACTCACCACTATACATACACTTAAACAACCGAAATTATTATTCATCCTTTCCGTATCATCAACCATTTCAATACACTCATTTATTCTCTCATTTACACCTATCTTCACACCACACAATTCTCTAAAACGTTCATTCTTCATTTTATCATTTCTTCTCATACCTAACATGCTCTTAAGATAATCCATCTGAGCACATTGCACCTTAGTTCTATACCTCTTATTACATCTCATAGGTTTACTACTATACATTAACACAGGTAACAACCTACCCTCATGCAAAACCCTGGCACACTCGAGATTTAGTTCCTTTGTATCGACAAAGGACTTATTTGCACCACTCACCTTCTTACCATTCACAACTTTCCTACTACACTCTGTATCATTCCTTCTCTTCACATCTAACTTATATCCTAAATATTTATATTCAGTTACATGCTACAATTGTTCACCATCCAATATGACTTTATAACACAGACTCACCTCACCCACTACCATCACCTTACTTCTATCTACATTTACTTATCCCTACTTTTATGCACCTTGCCAAACCCATATACTAATCCTCTCAAATTCTCTGTAGATTCATCACACAAAACCAAATCATTCGAGTACAATAAGCAGGGCACCAAAGTGGCTATACATGTACACTAATAGCATAGGTACCGTATGCTTAAATTTATTTATAGTGAAAAGGTGTTTTTATAAACTTGTTAACAGGTAATTTGAAAGTATGATAATAAACAAGTAGACTGCTCCATTTGACCTTATATCCAGTCTGGTGTGAAATTTTTTTTTAGACTGCATTATCTAACTAAAAGTTATGACCAATTCCAACCTAACACAAAGCAATATATATATATAAATATATATATATATATATATATATATATATATATATATATATATATATATATATATATTATATATATATATATATATATATATATATATATATATATATATATATATATATATATATATATATATATATATATATATATATATATATCTTTATATATATATATATATATATATAATATATATATATAAACTTGCAGCATTAATTATTATAATAATTTATGTAAAAATGTCAAAATTATAGTAAAAGGTGTTATGATCCTTCAAAAATGCTGAAGCCCATTTTAAAAGTGTCATAAAAGTACATCATACAAATAAAAAAACAGTTTAGTGTTCAGAATATACTTATATTTGAACTACTCATCTAAAGAAATTTCCTTTATTGAAAATGCGGAGAGATATTACGGGTAATATATATATATATACCATTATATACATATCTATATATATATATATATATATACTATATATATATATATATATATATATATATATATATATATATATATATATATATATATATATATATATATATATATATTTAATAATTTTTATATATTTATGTTTAGAGATATACATATATATATACCATAATAATATATATATATATATATATATATATATATATATATATATATATATAATATATATATATAAATATATATATATATATAATATATATATATATATATATATATGCATATATATATAAAACAATATGGTTAACATCTCTGGAACTTTGGGTGGAAAAGTTATTTAAAAATTACTGAAAGGTCACATAGAGAAATATTTTGATGTTAAGATGTTGTTGTATGATTACCACCATGGTAGATCATGTAAGACAATCCTCTTAGAATGTATGGAATACATTACTGACTGCTTTGACCGAGGAGATCCGAACCAGTTGATATTATATATTTAGACTTCAACAAAGCCTTTGATAAGGTTTCCCACATAAGGCTGATGGAAAAGTTATCGTAATGTTGTATATGTGGAGTGGTACATGGTTGGATTAAAAAGTGGTTATGGAATAGAAGGCAGTGTGCACTACTAAGAGTCAGTTTCAACATTTAAGAAAGGATTGGATAGGTATATGATGGTTTGAGCATCATTTATTGTATATTGACTAAAAAAAATGGGCGGATTTATAGTTACTTAAAGTAAAACTTCATGTTTTTGTTCTGACAAACTTATTAAAGTTTGTAGTGTAGTTAGTATGTATCATAGCTATATTTTTTGAATTTTTAGAACATTAGAATTAAGAAAACAGTAAGAAGCTACCTGGTAGTAGCCTAGTAAGTGTATATTATGTACGATATTGACAACCACTAGGGTGCTGCGAGCATGTTAGGTCAGAGCTATTTACTGTAGTTGACTGGGTAACTCTCGTTGGTCCTTGTGACTATATTTACTGTTTTTGTAAACAATGCATTTCAATTATACATAATATATATATATATATATATATATATATATATATATATATAATAGCAAGAGCAACATATATATATCCATACACATATGTATCTATATACTATATATATATATATAATAATATATATATATATATATATATATATATATATATATATATATATATATATATATATATATATATATATAATATATATATATATATATATATATATATATCTATATATATATATATATATATATATATATATATATATATATATAATAACTGCGGCAGAGGGATCTTTATTTTTGCTCTTTGTATATATATATATATATATATATATATATATATATATATATATATATATATATATATATATATATATATATATATATATATATATATATATATATATATATATATGATACTATATATATATATATATAAGTTTAGCAGCTCATGCATCATATTAAAATAAAGAAAACAATTTAGGCCCCTATTTTCTCATTAATTTCCCTACCTCGGCGAGCAAACAGAATCTAACCCAAAACTATTATTTGAATAAGAAATTGAATGATGTCTTAAATATTACTCTTAAGTTAAGTTTATGCCTAATTTGTATATATATATATATATATATATATATATATATATATATATATACCATATATATATATATATATATATATATATATATATATATATATACAATTCATATATATATATAGGTGTATATAACATATATATATATATATATAGTATGAAAGGTTAAGGAAAAGAGTTAAGGGAATCTTCAGAGATTAATGAATGAGGATGGTAATTTCCTGATTGATGAATAGACTGTGAGGATAGTGTGGAGGGAACATTTGTAAATCTGCATATTATTAGCAGTAATGAAAAGGTAATAGTGAATGTGTTGGTTTGATTGTGCAAGAAGAAACATGTATTTTGGGGCTGAGTTGATAGGTAGAAAGACAAAGTTGAAGAATGGTAAATCTGTAGGTATATGATCAAGAATGGTGGTGTGATTGTGGTTGACTGGATATTGAAGTTGTGTAACAAAACATTTATGGAGGGTATAGTTCCGAAGGAATGAAGGAGAGCAATAATAGTACCCATATATAAGGGGAATTGGAACTCTAAGAACTATAGTGGAATTAGTTTTAAAATTGTTGTTGGGAAGATATATGCTGGTATTTTGATTGAAAGAGTGCGTCGAATGACTGAGGAACTGATTGACGAAAAATGTGCGCATTTAGAAGTGGAAGAGGATGTTTAGATAAAATTTTACACTGAAACAAATGATTGAGAAAATGAAAGAGAAGAAAAAAAAATTGTATTTAGGTTTTATGGACTTACCACAGGCTATGGCAAGATTACTAAGGAAGCTCTGTGGCAGGTGCTAGTGATAGGCTTTTGAATTAAAACAAAAGTATGTATGATGATATTGAAGTGTGTATAAGAATTAATGGAGTTTAAAGTGAATGGTTTAATATTAATACTGAAGTGAGACAGTATCGTGTTATGTCTCCTTGGTTATTTAATTTGTATATGGATGGGGTGATGAAAGAATTAGAGGTAGGGGTGGTAGGGGAAGGTGCTAGTATGATGAAAAAAGAAGAGAGTGGAGGGTGCCCTGCTTATTGCTTGCTTGATTTGGTTTTGTGTCGGAATTCTGAATAGAGTTAAAAAGGATTGGTAGAGGGGCTTGGCAGGGTGTGTAAAAAGGGGGGGTTTGAATATAAATGTAGATAAGAGTAAGGTCATGGTAGCGAGTGAGGAGAGACCACGGGGTGTGAAATCATCTTGAATGGTGATTAATTGGAACAATTATCCGAGTTTAAATACTTAGGATATATGTTGGATGAAAAGGGAACAGATAATGCAGTGTGTAGTAGGTAAGTTGTGAATGGCAGGAAAGTGGCTGGTGTAATTAGATTCTTACTGAATACAAATTGGACTGTTTTAAGTGAGGTACGGTTTTACATGCTGCTGCTATTAGTGTTAATGTATTGTAGTAAAATTATGGTATTAAATAGCAGGTTTAGATCTAAGGTGGAATGTGTTCAGATTGACAATCTTTGAGGTGTGTTAGGTGTGAGAATTTGAAATGAACGTGTTATGGAGTTGTGTTCTGTGAAGAAAGAAGCAAATGAGAGAATAAACGATTGTGTATTAGGATGGATTGGACATATAGAAAGTATGGATGATAGTCAGCTGGTTAAGCGGAAGTAAACCCTACATTGACGAGATACCACAGTGATTGTACATTGTTTGTCTTGTGATGCCATAGGGTGTTTTTATTTAATGGTAGAGGAGAGGGCTTTCCTTTCGACTTACGTCATGTTCTATTACTTCTTTATTTCCGGTATGCATATTTTTCAACACCGAATCTTGGGAAAGAATTATTATTATTATTATTTATTATTATATATATATATATATATATATATATATATATATATATATATATATATATATATATATATATATATATATATATATATATATATATATATATATATATAATATATATATATATATATATATATATTAATAATAATAATAATAATAATAATAATAATAATAATATAATAATAATAATAATATATATAATAATAATAATATATGTATATATAATATATAATAATAATAATAATATATATAAATATATATATATATACCATATACTATATAATAATAATAATATATATATATATATATGAGTATTAATAATAAGCGTTCACATATAAATATATATACATATAAAAATAATAATAACATATATACATCTTATGCTAATACTATATATTACAACAACTGTAATAATAATAATAATAATAATAATATAGGTGCCATGTCATATGGCTGCATCTGAAATAAGGCCACAAAGTATGGATACTGTAAATACACCAGAAGAGCCAGGTAATACCAAAATGTTATAAATGCATTTCATTTGTACAAAAATATAAATTTAAGTTTTACTTACTTTTTAAATTTCTTTCTGAATTTTTTATTTTTAATCATATTCTATTCCTTTATGCTTGAAAGTACTCCATTAATATCAGGTGGTAAGTAATCACAGCTTAATTGACATGAGAATGATTTTTCATTTTCTATTATAATAGTGGATGTAATGTATTTTATTTAACAATTCATTATCATTGTTTCTTAATTTAAGTTTAGCTTCTTATTTTTCAGTTATGTAAAATAATACAATTTTTTTTTGTTTGTTTACTTTTAATTTTTCAACATCATATTTTATACGTTTTCTAAATGTAACATTCTATATTGTTTATCTTGCCTTATTTGAAGTGATTCATGTCTCAAAATGTTTAAAATGAATTATGTTCCTAAGGCTTATATTTACCATTCACCTTCCTGCCATTCACAAATTTCCAACTACACTCTGCACCATCTGTTCCCTTTACATCCAACATATATCCTAAAATTTAAACTCAGACACTTGTTCCAGCTGCTCACCATCTAACATAACTTCACACCGAGGACTGTCCTCACTCACAATCATAACCGTACTCTTATCTACGTTTACTTTCAAACCCCTCTTTTTACACCCCCTGCCAAATTTGTCTACCAATCCTCTCAAACTCTCTTCAGATTCACCTCACATAACCAAATCATCCGCATATAATAGCTAGGCACTAGGCACCCTCCACTCACCTCCATTCTCCATTATTCTAACATCATTTCCACCCACCCCCATCTCTAATTCTTTCTTAACCCCATCCATATACAAGGAGACAACACATCCTTGCCTCACTCAGCTATTAATATTAAACCAATCATTTTTGACATCATTTATTCTTACACACGCTTCACTATCGTGATACATACTTTTGATTCCATTCAGAAGCCTATCACCAACACCATATATTACTTACACCTGCCATAGAGCTTCCCTATCAATCCTATCATACGCTGCTGCAAATCCATAAAACCTAAATACAATCTATTTTTCTTCATACGCCTGCTGCAAATCCATAAAACCTAAATACAATCTATTTTTCTTCTATCTCATTTTCTCAATCATTTGTTTCAAAATAAAGATTTGACACACACACACACACACACACACACACACACACACACACACACACACACACACACACACACTCTCTCTCTCTCTCTCTCTCTCTCTCTCTCTATATATATATATATATATATATATATATATATATATATATATATATATATATAAATATATATATATATATAAATGATAAATAAGAACAAATAGTGAACTACAGTTATTCAAACTCTCCTTCTGAGAGGACAGCGATTCATTCCTCCACGCGTAGCAGTTGGAGTTTATCTACCTGGGGGCGAGAATTAAAACGACTGCGAACACGTTTGGTGGTGCTGGTTTGGGATAACCGGCCTTAAAGTTTTTTCCTGTAGTCCTCCCATGTTATTCTCTGAAAAGGTGAAAAAATTCTAAAAAGTATATATAATATATATGTAATTTGCAAAAGTATAATATATAATAAATAACAACTATATATATATATATATATATACTCATATATATATATATATATATATTTATATATATATATATATATTTTCTATATATATATATATATATATATATATATATATATATATATATATATATATATATATATATATATATATATATATATATATATATATATATATAAATTTGAAGTGTCATCAAAAATATTCAAGGATGTTGAAATTCAGGGCAGCGTTCCGAAAAGATGCTCGTCAGAAACTGCCAACACGCCTAGGAAGATTCGTCTTAGAAAAGCTTTACACGCGAAATCATGTCACATCAGATCCTTGAAGAAAAGAAATGCTGCTTTGAAGTCCAAAATAAAAATGATGAAAAGTACCTCTTTAAATTTAAATGAAACAACTGTAAATGAATATTGCGATAGACATCTACCTGTGTTAGTATCGGAACTATTTAAAACACAGCTTAGTGGAAAACGACACTGGTCAGTAGCAATTAAAAATTTATGTCTCAGCATTTATCTTAAAAGTCCAAGGACATATAAATTTATTAGAAGAATTTTGAAACTTCCATCTACGGACACGTTAATAAGATTTCTTAACTTAGCTTCCGTTAAACCAGGGTTTGATCACCAACTTAACAGTTGCATTAAGAACGCACTGCTAAACTTAAAGGAGTCCGATAAATTTGTTGTTCTACTAATGGATGAAATAAGTTTGAAAAAAAATTTGCTCCTTAATCTCCGAAGAGATTTAATTCTGGGTTTGGAAGATTTTGGCTATGGAAAAAGAACTTGCATTCCCGCAACATCCGCTCTATGCTTCATGATTAGAAGTATAAATGGTAATTGGAAGCAATTAATTGGCTATGTATTTAGTTCTGGGCCTGTTAAAGTAAATGATTTACACTCTTTAATGTTTACATGAATATCTAAATTGGACGAAATTGTATAACATCTGATCAGGCAAGTAATTTTTCTCTGCTATTTAAGAATCTGGGTGTGACAAAATCAAATCCCCACTTTCAGTTTGAAAATCATAAGATTGTTGTTATTCCAGACGTTCCTCATTTATTAAAAAGCACTAAAAATGCGATATTTTCTAATTATGTTTCCACAAATGAGGGAATTGTTTAGTGGAAACATATAAAAGATGCATATAATATAGCATTGAAGCGCAATTTTCCCTATATACCGAAAATAAAAGATGCTCATATAAATTTATCACCCTTTGGTGGTAAAATGAAAGTAAAATTGGCTGCTCAGGTCTTAAGTCGCTCTGTAAGTATTGCTTTATTGAAGATGAGACAGGAAGGAATGATAGATGAAGATAGCATTGCTACAGCACAGTTTTGTTCAAATATTAATAACTTGTTTGACGTCTTAAACTCATCCCCTTCACAGAAGGATAGAACGCCTTATCATAAAGAACTGCGTGTTGGAAGCCAGGGATGGTCATTTCTTTTAGAAATGAAAGCATGGGTAGAAGGTTGGAAAATATTTAGGGATTTTCAAGGACAGAGTATGGTTACATCTAGATTTAGATTTGTAAGTGGTTGGATTCAAGCCATTAACGGTGTCCAATTGATATTACAAGAGTTGATTCCCTTCAATTTTCAATACATATACACACGCAGGCTATGTCAAGATCCTTTAGAAAATTGTTTTGGGGACATTAGAGGATCTGGAGGTTGGAGTGATAACCCAACATGCTCCCAGTTTGAATCCCTTTTTAAAAGAGCGGCTGTAAATTCTCTCGTCAAAATTAGTACATTGAAAAACTGTGAAGATGATGATTCCCATAATTTATTGTCATCAGACCTGATTACTATTAATGACTGTAATGTAAACAATAATGAGAGCTGCAACGTTCCACTGCCAGGCAAGTGCGACATTTATTTTCCATCGACATGTTTAGATGATGTAAGTGAGCTAAATGGTATGAGATATGTTTGTGGAGCATTGGCAAAAAAAATATTAATGCGTCACAAATCAAAGGTGTGTAATGTGTGTGATTTGACATCTGTATCTAATATCTTAAGTGACGATTTATTATTTACTAGATTGAAACAATATGAACATTTAACAGAGTTCCAAGGCTTAATTTTGTGTTCGAATAACTTTTTCAAATTTTTTATAGCGTGTGAAACGATTTTTTCAAAATTGTTTAATAAGTGCTTCAGTAATCAAAACTTGACAAGTTTTATTGTGAATCATATCAAAAATAAAATCTCCTACAACTTTTGTTCTTCAGAAATGGAAAATTTTGCTTTGAAGAAGTTTGTGGTATTGAGAATTTATTATTGTTTAAAATTTTATAATAATTCTAATTATTCCATAGAAAAAAAATCAAAAAAAGTGAATAAGCTGTTGAGCAAGTAGAATTAAACTATCACCTTCAATGTCTTTTATTTTCTTAGTTTTTTAAAAATATTTACGGTCTTTTATTTTAGCTTTTCAAAAATATAAAATTGCAGCAATTTTTAATATAATAAGAGTTCTTAAATTATAATTCATTGTTTTTGAAGTAACAAGAGGAGCATGTGGCGGCTTACTGTCTCGATAAAACGCCTTAAAATTTTCAAGTCTGCTGGTTCAAAATGCCACTTCCATAGCACGTTGTTAAGTTAATCGTAGCATAAAATATCATATAAGGAAATCAATTAACAAATTTGTGTGCCTGTCATAAGTTATGTAGTTACAGGTTAAATTTATATTCACTATTTACAAAGACTGAATAGCAGGAAAAGTTTTTCTTTTGATCTTTAATGATGTACAGAATTGAAAGTTAAAGCTATATAGCACCTTGATCGTCATCAAATTATAGCAAACTCGGACAATGTGAAATTCAGCAGTAAGTTGCAAATGTGCCTCAAAATTTAAAAAAAAAGGATTGCCTGATTTTTTTTTTTTTTTTGCTACTACTAGCATACTTTCATAAGTTTAACGTGCAAAGAACCGATGAGTACAATGACATGTGCAACTAATTTGACTGTTAGAACAATCCTTTTCTACTATATATAAAGGTGTATATTATAAAAAGATTTCAAGGAAAATAACTAATAAAAAATGGTAGGGTGTGTAAAAGGAGAGGTTTGAAAGTAAATGTTGAGAAGGGTAAAATAATGGTAGTGTGTGAGGACAGCCCGCGTTTTGAAATCATGTTGAATGATAACCAATTGGAAAAAGCATCGTAGTTTAAATATTTAGGTAAAATGTTGGATGAAAAGGGAACGGATGATGCAAAGTGTAGTAGGAAAGTTGTGAATGGTAGGAATTAAATCCCTGGTGAATGTGAAAAAGAAGTCTCGAGTGCGCTAATGTTCTTCATTAGAGATTTTGTTGTTACCAGTGTTATTGTATAACAGTGAAACTATGAGGTGGAAACAGAGGTTTAGATATAAGGTGCAATTTTTTCAGATAAATATTTTTTAGGGGCGTGTTAGGTGTGAAAAGAATTGCTAAAATGATGAATGAACTTGTCAGGAGGTTCTATTGTGTGAAGAAAGACGTAAATGAGAGAATAAATGAAATTGTATTAAGATGGTTTGGTGATATGGAAAGTGGGTTGGTTCAGCTGATGTATAGTGGTGAGTGTGCTGAGAATCGATGGCAGGGAGACCGAGTAAAAATCTAATGGAGTCAGTAAAGAAATGTGAGTTTGGGAGAGGCGAGAAGAGGGGTGCATATTAGGAGTGAGTGGCGAGGTTTAAAGAGTGAGTATGGTTGTGGGCCTCACCCAAGGGATGAACCCTACATTGACGAGATACATCTAATGATGATCCGTCGCGGTCTTGTAAAGCCTCATGATATAAGAGAGTATATATAGTAGAGTATATATATATATATATAGCAGAGAGAAAAAGTATATGCAGGTGTATATAGCAGGTATATATATATATATATATATATATATATATATATGAGTAAAATTTATAATTTATTTGTTCAAATTTTTTTTTTAAAATATTACTTTTCCTCATTACCTTTATTACATCTAAAATAATTGATACTAAATTGGAGTGTAAACAGCAGTGTTCATATCCCAAGCTCTCTGTAATATTTAACCAATTGAGCAAGGCGCATATGTATCGCGCAACCTCCTTGATCATATTATTATAAAAAACAAGGATAAGTAAGTACTTGTGACCATCGTTCGGAAAAAGTTGTTTTTGTTTATATGCAACTTTTAAATTGTTAAGCATATAACAGTGCAAGTTCTACTTAAATTAGACTATAATCCCAACCTAGTTTATGTTGGGAAATATTTATGTAATACTTTTCTCTAATTGAAATTCCTTAAGTTAATAAAGAACAGTGCAATATCGTTCTGAAAGTCAAATTAATTTTTGAAACTAATATTATTAATTGCTCCTATCTTGTGATTCAATGCAAAGGATCTCTGTAATTATGATTTATTATTTCGAGGTAGAGCCTGGCCAGGAACTGTTTTGGGTAATAAATTGGTAGGTCCTAAGCATATTAAAGTTGCCGTAATTATTTATAAGGTAAGACACTTTTATATTTCTTTATTAGTGTTAATCAGTTTTATTTTAAATATTATTTCCAAGAAGTATATGTTCAATTTTGTTGAGTTTGGTATTATTTATAACTTAGCAAAGTTAACATATATTTTTTATTTCAAAAATTAACTTTCAACTCAGAAAAAGTTTCTATTTTCGTATCGAAAAATTGCATTACGTATTCATAGTAGAAATTATCGAAATTTTGCATCACGTATTGTTCTTTGAAAGATCGATATTTTCAATATCGATAGTGGAGCGATATTGCCTTGTTCAATATTTGTATCGAGTATGTATCGATATATCGATTACATATCGATATTATAAATTATTCACGAAAGCTAAATGTAAATTTAAGTGTGAATTTTGTTAAATTGAAATGGATTTTAAGCATTTCTAGTGTAAATATATGAAAAAAAGTGATAGTGTTAGTAATTGGTGATAGGATAGTTTATAATAATCATATATTAAAGCAAATTTATGCTAAAATTAGAAATTAAGTTTGTTTACTAGCAGTACATGCGTTCGATAGGCTATAGCTATTGAAAATTATAAAGCTGCCTATTTAATGAATTTGGATTTCATTTATTGGTTAAGAAAATTATTAATATTAAGGTACAGTAATTAAATTATGCTACAAATAGTAAATTTTATTATAGGCTAAGTTGATATACCTAATCAAAATTATGGGCTTAACTGATGAAGAAGCTCAAGCTTTAAGCTCTTGTAAAGCTTCTGTTAAAGCTTTGATAAGAAAAAGAGCTATTTCTAAAGCAAAAATTACTAATAATTTAAAAAAGTTAACTGCTTTTGGTAATGAAAATAAATTAACAGAGCCTCTATTTAGAGCTGTCAATACTGACATTGAGAAAGAAGTCTATTCTATTAAAAGTTTGGATGATGAGATTGTCATACTGTTGTCTGATAATAATGTAGATAATTTAGATCCTTCTTATTTTAATTCTGAGCTTGAAGGTCAAGTAGATTACCATTTTGAGTTGTCAGCTGAGTTATTGTAATTGGAAAAATATTTTCCTATAGAAATTGTAAAAATAAATGAGAGTGTAAATACTGATAATTTTTTGGATTTAATAAATAAGGTTAATATAAATTAATCCAAACTGCCTCAGTTGCAGTGCGAAGTATTTGATGGATTGGGAAAAAATAAATTACTTTTTTCCAATTTCCTTGATAAATTTAATAATTTAATCGGTAATAGGAGTAATTTAACCAATTCAGTAAAGCTTACTTATTTGATTAGTTTTTTAAAGGATTATGCTCTTAAAGTAGTAAGCCATCTGTCTATTACAGATGAAAACTATGACATAGCCTTAAGGTTATTAAAGAAAGAATTTCTTGATAGGCCTTTCATAATTAATGAAAATATAAATAATATTTTAGATCTTAAGGTTGATGAAGGCTATGATGAAGGCTTTTTGAAATTGAAAGTGTATATAAATGAACTTAGGTCAATGATTTATGAACTTAAGAGTTATGAAGTAGACTTTTTAGAAGCTGATACATCTGGAAGTCTACTCTTGAGTAATATAATATTTCAAAAATTGCCTAAAGTGTTTAAAAGTGAATTAATACATAAAATTGCAAATAATTATCCTACTTTGGTACAATTGTTTGATCATTATAATGAGGTTATTAATACTTTAAGTATTTTGTCCCAAAATAGGAAGGATGTATCAACCAAAGCTAAAGTAAATAAAGTTTTTCAAGCTACTAAAGCTCCTAAATCTAGTACTCTTCAAAATTTTAAAACTGTAAATAATAGTAAAGATTCTAAAATGTATGTAAATAATAAAATAGAAACTCAAACTTACAACCCTACAATTTGTAAGCTATGTCAATTAAAAAATCATCCTCTCTATTTATGTGACAAGTATCCAACAGTGCCTCAGCGTATAAAACGTGCCAAAGAGCTAAACATGTGTCATCATTGTGGAGGTTTGGGGCATGTGCCTGAAAAATGTTATGGTATTAAAAATAAATTAAGATTTAATTGTTTTAAGTGTAAAGCTAATTCCCATATAACAGCTTTTTGTCCCAATGATATCCCAAATGAGCAAAATGAGTCTGTTAGCTCCTTATGTATAAGTTTCCAACAAAATGTGGATAAAGTGTATTTGTTGCCAACAATTTCCTTTCAACTCTTTAAAGGCAACAAAAAGGTTACAGTAAGAGGAGCAATAGATACATGTAGTCAACGCTCTTACATATCTAAAAATGCCATGACAGGTTTAATTAATAATTTTGATAATTTACATGAATTAGAGTACAATATTCAAACTTTCATTGGTGCAAAACAGCGAATTTTTCAGCAATTGTTATTGGGTTTACAATTTAATGATCGGGAAGTTTTTAGCATGCCTTTCCTCATTGACAATGATTTAAATTTAAATTATAGAATTCACGGCATGAATAAAGCGGTTGAAAATTTTAAGAAAAATGGTATTCCTTTAGCTGATTCTTTTTTTTATGACAGTGGAGACCATGATATGTTTGACATAGATTGTTTATTAGGCACAGACATTATTCAATTTCTTCCTTCTTTTAATTTAGTTAATATAATGTCTGGAAGTTGTTTTAAAATTGCAAATAAGTTTATACCTATAGGTAATGTTCAAAATTTTTTAACCAGAAATCAAATCATAGAAGTAAGTAAAGTGAATATGCAATCTCCATTGATAGAAGAGGAGGAGTCTGCTTTAGTAAATGAAACCATTGTAAATTTGATTTTAAATCCTATTAAAAGTTATTTTCACCCTTTTGATAATATTTATGATGATTCTGAAGTAGAACATGGACTTGAATATTTGTTGTCCATGGAGAGTGTTGGTATTCCTACTAAAGAGGATAATGATCTAGCCTCTTATGATGAGATCATGATTAAAAAATTTAAGAATGATATTTCTTTCCAGGATGGCAATTATTATGTCAAACTTCCTTGGATAGAAGAAAAAATTAAAAATGTTGCTTCAAATTTTGATATTTCTTTGAGAGTATTAAATAGAGTCTATTCTTCTCTTAAGCAAAAAGGACTTGTAGAAAGTTATAATAATATTTTTTCTCAATATTTGCAAGATAATATAATTGAAATTGTAAATATTCCTAAATTTAAGAGATGTGATTATATATTTATACCTCACAGACCTATAATAAGAAGTGAGGAGCAGATCACAACTAAGATAAGACCTGTCTTTAATTGCTCTTTTAAAATATCTAAAGACAGCCCTTCCTTGAATCAGGCTTCTTATGCTGGTTTAGATTTAATGAACTCCCTTTTAAAATTACTTTTGGTATTTAGAACTAATAATTATGTTGTCCTTAGTGACATTAAACAAGCCTTTTTGTCTATCAAATTAAGAGACGAATATGACAAAAACAAATTCTGTTTTTTATGGTATCAGAATGATGAATTAATCTCTTTCAGGTTTAAAACTTTACTGTTCGGTTATACAGCGTCCCCTTTCATTCTCCATTATATAATGAAACATCATGTAGAAAAGTTCCCTGATGATAAGTGTAGGGATATCTTGTCTTCTAATTTTTTTGTAGACAACCTGATTTTTACAGGCAATAATTGCAAAGAATTGGAAAAGTTGTACCATCTTACTTTTGAAAGAATGAACCAGGGTGGGTTTGAACTTCGCTCTATAGCGTGCGCGCGCGTGCGCGTGAGAGTAGTGATTTGAGGAGCTCGAGATGTCCTGTCACCGAGACGCCAGTCATCTCGAGTTAACACTCTCGGTAGGGTTTTTGCTCTTCAGTAGACAAGCATCCTTCTTCCATTAGGCTCAAAGCTCGTTCTCCAAGAGCTCTCCAGATGATCCTTGGACGTATATTAGGGATCGTGCTCAATGAAAGATTCTAAAGCGTGGCTGAGGCATAAGAGTAGAAATTGCAAAGCTATAATAGGAAAAGGTAGCCGTGTGAGGGATTGCTAGCCTGTCGCCTAATGTATAAACTTTACAGTAGAAGAAGAATATCAACTTGACGCTCGTCGGTCAATAAAATCTGAACATCGTGTATAATATAGAAGACTATCCATGTTCAGTAGTCACTAATTGAGCGCGACCAGAATACTCTCTTCATTGAATATCTTGGTGCCACTAATCAGTTATAATTTTTTGATATCATAGAAATTGTCTTTTTTAAATAATACAGAAACATAGCTAATAAAATATACTCTTGTTATTCTCAGGCTATTTTTGATAAGAAGGAGGAGAAGTTAGTTTAATAAAGTATCCTGTAGTATACTATTATGTATTGTAGACGTGAGTTGAAATGAGCTAAGGACTAGAGAATAGAGAATGAAATTATATAGAGTTATTCTGTGCGTGCACACCATTTAGATCGTGTTAATGAGGTATAAGTTTCTGATATGGAGATTATTTAGAATTGAATTGAAGTAGAAAGTATTGAAGTTTTTAATCTCAACCAATTTCTATAGTTCTTTTTTGTGAATTGATAAGTGTAAAATCACTATTTCGTTCAGTTCTTGTAATAATTATTTTTGTTGTATCAGTTAACGCCAAAGAGCATTATATATATAGTTTGTGAGTTGTCAATATTGGTTTCAAAAGTGGAAGGAAAAATAACCTTTTGTTTGCCAAGGCCAAAGTAACACCTGTTAAACAAGATGCTAATATCAGAGTTGCTAATATAGAAGTATTAATATTATTTTTTTATTTACTATAGAGAGTCCTTTTATGCATTTTAAAATAGCATATTACCACATACTATTATATTAATAGTAATATACTACTCATTATACTATTATATTACATTATTTGAAAATATATTATGTAAATATAGGTTGGATCACAATAGTATAAGTATTTAATTTATATATTGGACTTTATTTATTGAGACGGGTTGAGATAACACAAAGGTTCAGGCTAAGTATAATGATTTTAATTATAACGAGGTATGAATATATGTAGTGATGCATTATCACTTTTGTGATGATTGATCATAAAGTGGAGCTAAAATACATAAAACGTTTATGGAGAAGGTCATAAAAAATTCACATGAGGTGATTAAGGTAAGGATGGTGTCAAATACTGATTCTAAGATACCCAGCAACCTTTTGACGTCATAGGGGTAAGGTTTGTAGACTTTATTATGAAGCGAAGTTTAGCACGAAATAGTTAGAATGATATGCTGGAAATGCGAGTGGGTGAAGAGTGAGCTTTGTATAAGTTAACTCGGAGAGGGGTGGCCAAATATATGTGCTCAATGTGTGGGTTCACTTTCTGCCGTAGATTTATAGTAATTTTTTGCATACAGATATTATAAATTTTTTAAAATACTTGAGATCGAAAGTATAATGTATATGACAGTCAAAGCGAGTAATGAGTGATAACACTATATTTATGGAGTGAAAAGAAATTGGAAATATGGAATACTGTATAAGTATATATGAGAAGAGGATTTGTTGAAGAGAGTAATAAAATATACAATGTTATTAGTTTATTCTCTCTCAATGGTCAATAAATAACCTATTTGAAAAGGAAAGCAACCCTATTATGAGCCAAAAATTGGCGCGTACTATTAAATATGTGGAGTCAGAGAGAAGATAACCAAATAAGCGTGCGTATCTATAAGAATGCTTAAAGTGAGGATTTGTGCGACTATCTTAAGAATCGGATATATCTAAAGGAGATTGTAAGTCAGGAATCTATACACTGAAGCCACTGTGGTTAGTTAGGTATTATAGGTTGAATCTGTGAATATTGATGTGTATGGAGGTGAGCATATATTGAATAGAATCTATATAAAGAGCTAAGTAGAGGAGATTAGGAATATGTAATGCACGAGATGTTTGACTATAGAATCTATTAATTTAGATATCAAAATATCCTATCAGTAGGTCGATAAGTGGATTTATCTGTGTCAAGAATATACCTTAAACCAGACCATGAGTGTAGACACCACGATTTGTGGAATTGATACTTCTCGTTGGCGATGCGAATTCTATGATTATTATAGATAGATGCAGTGAGCTAAATGGATTAAGATTTATAGTGATACGAGTGTAAGACAAGGTAGAATTTATAAAGAATATAAGATGAGAGAACACTGGAATGAGGGAGTTGGAGGATTCCACTGTGAACCTTACCCTAATAAGCTCTGAGCCATACAAGAGATTAATTTAGAAGTTTTGTGTGCGTTATACTGATCAAGTGAGTATAGGTTATGCAAAAAAATCAATGTGCGTGCTTTTAAATATACAAGTGAGGGAGGTGTTGCAACATGGCTACACCATCAACATTGAATTTAGTAATGCCTTTATAAATTCAACAGCATTGAACTTAAGTGGTCAAATATTGAGTGGTTTTGAAGAAATCTGAGGTAAGAAGCATAATCTAGGTGTAGAGCGTGTGGTGTATAAGGATGAAGGGTGTTTTGAAAGTTACAACTCAGTAGATTTAAGAGTAAGTGTCTACTATGGTTCTGTGTATTGTGAGAGGAAATGATACGATCCTAATTTGCGATTTTGAGAAGTTATGTAATCTAGAGGAGTGGTGCCCAGTGACATGCGATGTGACAAGAACTCTTGTGTAACATAGCTGTTCGAAGCGTGTATATTTGTAAAACTTCTTAGGATTATAATACCATTGTCCTGACAATGAAGAAAGGTGTCCTTGGATACTCAATTGACAGAGTGTCAAGAACATTTATCGCGATGAAAGAGATCAGCATTCACTATGTGCGAGCAGGCGATCACGGTGGTCCTGGCATGACATGGTATAATAATCAGTGTAGTGAGAGACTCATAAAAGACACTAAAGTGTTAACGCAATAGTGCGTCAGCATT
>JABUQX010126189.1:50000-55000 GCA_015478945.1 Trachelipus rathkii
TTATTATTATTACATTAGTTATTATTATTATTAATATTATTATACATATATATATTACATATACATATTATATTATTGGAAGATATTATGTTATATATATATATATATATATATATTATTATTATTATTACATATACATATTATTAATATACATATATTATACATATATAATTGAGATATTTCCATATATATATTATTATTATTATTATATATATATACATATTATTATTATATATACATATATTATATTATATATTATTATATTACATATATATTATTACATATTATTATTATTATTACATGTAGCAAATATGGTTGTAAATTTGTAAAAATTTTAACTTATGTTCGTACTTATGCTAAGAATTGCGCCAAATTTTTAGCATAAGTCAAAGTGAAATACTATATAAACCTGTCATTTTGAGATACTCTTCAGTCAGATAAAGTCAGTCAGATCAAATTAACAAGAATCAAAAGAAATAAATTCACTCAAGATACTCTCCCTAGAAATCCTCCTGGCAAGTGAGGTAAAATTCAAGGAAAAGGCTGCGACTTGAATTTCGATCACCAATTTTCGCCGCTAAACGAAGAGTCGGAGGCAAGTTCAAAAAACGCACTGGAAAAGGCTGCGACTCTGGGTAATCGCCTACAGAGAGTATCCTCCCAACAGAAGGGACTTTTCTTTGTTACTTTTATATATTCATTGCGTATTTTACTTATATGTTGAATAAAAACATCATTTCAAATATGGATTTTTAAATCACCATCCTCTTATATAGGGTGCTTGCTCACTTAAAGAAGCCACCAACTTAGCAAGCCTACCCTATATAATTGGTGAACCCGGAGTAGAACACCCAGAACTTCAATCAATGCCTTCTGATTACTAAAGAAAAACACAAAAAAATGAAGAAAAAGAAAAAACTACAATAACACAAATCCCAAATCAGAACACTCGGAAAAAATGACTCAAGCAAACGAATTAAAATTTTCATTTTATTTTTGATTATGGTCTTCATCTTTCACAACTCTCAGTTCGAGATTCATCGTCAGACATATGTAACTTCCTTTACGTCGACATGGATTTCTTTCATCATTTTAAG
Organism: Trachelipus rathkii; assembly: GCA_015478945.1. Classification (NCBI taxonomy): domain Eukaryota; kingdom Metazoa; phylum Arthropoda; class Malacostraca; order Isopoda; family Trachelipodidae; genus Trachelipus; species Trachelipus rathkii. Next base: position 51,098 of record JABUQX010126189.1, read on the forward strand.
TTTGGGATTATGGGCAGAAATTCATTTTTGAATTCCACTACGAACTTTTGGATTCCTTTTCGAATTCTAAATGGTTCTGTGACCGCTCCCTTTTCTATGTATGAAGAAATTTTTCAAATAAAGGACCTAAATTTCAAGCAATTTCGCCTCTACATATGTAACTTTCTTTATGGTATGGATTTCTTTCATCATTTTAAGTTTGATTATGGGCAGAAATTCATTTTTGAATTCCATTAACTACGAACTTGATTCCTTTTCGAATTCTAAATGGTTCTGTGACCTCTCCTTTATATGAAGAAATTTTTCAAATAAAGAACCTAAACTTCAAGCAACTTCGTTTTTACATATGTCAAGCAATGTTTCCCTCGTAACTACAGCCCTTTGAAAACTACGCGCATTGGTCAAATCATGGATACGTTAGAAAACGTCTTATACTGGACCTTCCTTGGATTTAATGGTTCGATCAATGTGGCTCATTTAACTTGTGAATAATTCAATTTGTTTCATATCAAGAATTATGTAATAACATTTTTGTACTTTATGCATTTAAATGTTTGTATGTTTGTTTATATCTAACGGATATAACCAAATATGCTTGTGTTTAAATGCACTTTTTATTTTCTGTATATATACACATTATTATATTTATATGTATTCAAATACTTTGTATATGTTTAGATCTTCGGATGTAACCAGTTATGCTCGTATTTGAATATTCTTCAAATTTCATGTATACTATTTTTGCCTTCATATGTTTGTATGTTTACTTATGTCTTCGGACATAATTAAATATGCTTGCATTTGAAAGTATTTTAATTTTATGTATTTTAGTTATTATTTCTGTATAATTATTATAACATACTTTTTCACTCCGTTTTTAGCGCGGGAAGTAATGTAGCACTCCATTATAACTTTGTAAACATTTTAATTTATGTTCGTACTTATGCTAAGATTTTGCGCGAGCAAATTTTAGCATAAGTCAAAGTGAAATACTATATAAACCCGTCATTTTGAGATACTCTTCAGTCAGATAAAGTCAGATAAAGAAAATCTTCACCAAGATACTCTCTTCAGAAATCCTCCCGGCAAGAGCGATAAACTTCAAGGAAAAGGCTGCGACTTGAATTCCGATCACAAATTTTCGCCGCTAAACGAGAGTCTGAGGCAAGTGTGGAAAACGCACTGGAAAAGGCTGCGACTCTTGCAATTCGCCTACAGAGAGTATCTCAATAGAAGGGACTTTTATTACCTCTTTACTTTTATTAAATATCTCCTATGTTGAATAAAAATATCATTTCAAATATGGATTTCTAATTTACATCCTCTTATATAGGGTGCTTTCTCTAAAAGAAATCACCCACTTAGCAAGTCATACTTCTTTATATATATATATATATATATATATGTTGCTATATATATATATATATATGAAAGAAGAGCATATATATATATATATATATATATATATATATATATATATATATACATATATATATATATATATATACATATATATATTAGATATATGATATTATTGTTATTATTATTACATATACATATTATTACATATTAGAGCATATATATTACAAATATTATATATACACATACATATTATTAGTTATATTATAAACATAGAGCTATATGAAGTTATGTTGGAGTTATATTATTGGTTATGTTATTATACATATTATTACATATTATTATTGTTATTATTATATATTATTATTAAGGCTATTATTGGCTACATATATTATTATTGAAAGATACAGGTCCATTATGTTGATATATATATATATACATACATATACATATTACATATATTACATATACATATACATATGTATATACATATATTATCAGGCGGCCTCCTTTACGGAGGAAATGACGTGAGAAGTTAACTTTTTCCTAAAAATAAATAAATAAATAAAAGCAACTAATGTAATAAAATTAATTACTATTTATTACTATTAAAATAATGTTTAAAATGTTATACAAGGACGCTAATTTTACATTAAAATCATTTATTTTCTTCCGAAACATTATTTTTCATATGAATCATTGACTGGAGGAATTTCGATTTGTGCCTACTAGAGAGCTTAATTATAATGCTTTAAAAACACTGGTTGTCATGGCAACGTAAAAGAAACCTTATTCTTGTTTTGTCTATTTTGAGGAGTTTTCCAAAAAGCCTCCTTGCGAAAGTCATAAAATAACTCCTCTCAAAATTGGCAACTCTACTCATAAGTTGAGTTGCCGCTTTGCAATTAATATGTGAAACAAAATAAAGAAAACTAATTTTTTTTTTAAATGGAAAACTTTATATATATATATATTATATATATATATATATATATATATATATATGTTAATATGGTTATTATATATATATATATATATATATATATATATATATATATATATATATATTTAGTCTATATATATATATATATATATATATATATATATATATATATATATATATATATATATATATATATATATATATATATATATATATATATATATATATATATATATTATTAAAACATATATAAACATAAATATACATATTAAGTTATTATAGTATAAATACATATACATAAACATATATATATTATATTATATATATTATTACATATATTATTATTATTATTATAGTTATTATTATTACATATATATATTATATTATTATATTATTGTTATTATAGTATATATTATTATACATATATATATATATAAATATATATATACATATACATATATAGTTGAAGATATGATGATGTTGATGTTGTTATTATACATGATATAGTTATTGTTATATTATTATTATTATTATTATATATTGAAGAAGATATATACATATATATATATATTATTATATACACATACAAAAATATATTTAGACTATAATATATATATATATATATATATATATATATATATATATATATATATATATATATATATATATATATATATATATATATATAGAGAGAGAGAGAGAGAGAGAGAGAGAGAGAGAGAGTTATACCATAATTTATTATATTTTTTAATAACTTTAGTTATAATTTTTGTTAATTTTGGTTCTAATTTTGGTTCTAAAAATTTTGATGAAATCCTAGAAGTGCCGATAATATTACTAATTGGCATCTGTTGCTTCATATGTTCTGATATATAGCTTGAGATGTGAGTAGTGATCCTCAGATTATAAACACAGATGTGTGTGGCGGTGTTGTTAATGTTTGTGCAAATTTGAAAAAATGGATAGTGAAAAAGAAAATGACATAGTGGTTTCTTTATTAACCATTCCGTTTGCCAGACGTAGTGAAGAAGAAAAAAACTCCTTTTAAATACTGCAAGTCCAACTCCAAATATAAAATCCATTAAAATAAGTAAAAACAAAAACAGAATGTTTAAGAGAGTGTGGTATGACCGATTTAAGTGGTTGTGTGGAAGCGTGAAAAAGATGGTTTATATTGCTGGCCTTGTTTATTACTTAGTGCAAAAAAGAATGTTTGGTGTGATGAAGGATTTCGAGATTGGAAAAACTTATCAAGAAGCTTGGAAAGACATAGGGGTTCCAAAGAACATATTCTAAATAGTATTGGCGTTCAACAGTTACGTAAACAAAATATGACTATTTTGGAGCAATTAAGTGAACAGGCACTAAGAAATAAAAGTGAGTACAATGCCAGAGTGAAAAAAAATAGAGAATTATTCAAACTTTTGATCGATATAACTTGCTTTTTAGGTAAACAAGGACTTGCATTTCGTGGTCATGACGAGTGTCAAAGTTCCTTCAACCAAGGAAATTTCAAAGAATTGTTTGATTTAATCATAAGACGTGATACTGAAATGAAATCTCATTGGAAGAAGAAAGAAGTTGTTATATATATATACATA
>JABUQX010126189.1:95000-96139 GCA_015478945.1 Trachelipus rathkii
CTATATATATATATATATATATATATGTTTATCTAGCTACATATAATTCTCTCTCTCTCTCTCTCTCTCTCTCTCTCTCTCTCTCTCTCTCTCTCTCTCTCTCTCTCTCTCTCTCTCTCTCTCTCTCTCTCTCTCTCTCTCTCTCTCTCTCTCTCTCTCTCTCTCTCTCTCTTTAATCATCTTTCTGCTTTGAGTTGTTTATGCTTACATAACTCCTTGTATTGATTTAAAAATAATAAAAATTTATTTATATTTGTCAAATAATATTAAAATTATTAACAATTAATAATTGATAAGTTTATTATTAACATATTTTATTTAACCATCTCAGAGTTAAGTTTCAAACACGGCTGTGGAAGTGAAATCGGAAACAGAATCCGGTATCTAACATCCGAAAATTTTTTGAGAATCAAAATTGGAATCAGGTTTCCACAAACCGGAATTGGAATTGTAAATTCCAAAGAGTTTGAACCAGGACCGGAACCACAGTTGGATTACTTTACAAACGATACGATTGTCATTCCCTTAAGTAACCCCTTTTAAGAAGGAAGAATGGACAAGTATCAATCCACCGGGATAGATTCAAAGCTTCTGGATGCTGGATGAAATAAGAAAATAGAATATTATTTTTCATATATATATATATATATATATATATATATATATATATATATATATATATATATATATATATATATATATATATATATATACCTATATATATATATATATATATATATATATATATTTACAAAAATATGTACAAACTGAAAACTGTTGTCTGTTATATACTGCAACCCGAAAATGATAAATATTCAGGACATGAGGTAAATAATAAAATTCAGGAGTTAAAACATAATATATTAACAAAGTTTACAATAAATTTGCATAACTCGAATCCTCCTGCCATTTCTCATGCCAACTGAAAATATATAAAGAAAATTAACTTACAAACCAACGATTTAAAATTATAAACCATTCGTTTGAGTTATATTATATAAAAAAGTAATTTACAAACCAATAATAATTGGCAAATCAATTTAAGATCAATTCGGATCACAGCCTCTTTACCAAAATGTTAGAGATTAATTATAGTAAACTAAACTATGCACAAATAAGTCACCAATAGGTGTTAATGA
>JABUQX010126190.1:5000-7500 GCA_015478945.1 Trachelipus rathkii
GACAATATTTCCCGGCTTAGTTCTTTTGGATTATTAAATTAAAGAAATTAAACTTGGATTGTAAAGTTAATATACAAATTGCAACTAAATTAAATTGGCCAGAAGAGTTTGGATATAGCGATACATCAGATCATATGAAGAGAATCCTCTTCGTTTGGCTGCTAAGGGCAGGGAACCACTTATGTCAATTTGTATTCTTATAATATTTATAAGAATATTTATATAATATTTCTGCAGCTAACACCACTCTTTAGTCATACCGGACATGGTGTTGAGTATAAAAATTATAATACTAATATATACATAGGTCGACAAGGCTACCAACCGGAGGGCCCAAGGGGCTGTGACGGGGAAAAGAGGGAGAATATCCTCTTTTTCAAGAGGGAAGGTACGTACAAAGCACTTCAAAGTTCAAAGGGGACTGATCGGTGGGAATTTTTTTAAAAGGAGAGAGAGATAGAAACTGTGATGGAGGAGGGGGAGGAAGCTGTCCTGCACTTTGGTGTATAATCTTGGGCTCTGACCTGAAGTTATGTGGGTTCCGTGCGGTACACGGGGGGGTAAATCGACGTGGAGTTCCTGGAGGCTCTTCCGGAGGCCAAACCTAAGGGTCACCATACTGAGTGGGGCATCCTGGTGTTGTGAGTGTTACAGACCTGTTGTGGGGAGAAGGACTACCCTTCCTTATGAAATATACTCTTCTCCGGTTCATCCTGTCATTTACTTTTGTTACCGTTATATTTGCTCATCTATGGAGACGAAGTCTGTGATTTAACTTCTATGAAAATGGCTTGTAAAGATAATACGTTGTTAAATCAAGGCGTGCACAATTACCAACTGTCGGGCACCCAACCTGACCCCACCTCGGTCCCTCCTACTCCTAGACCTGAAAGTCCTCTGGGTAACCTCAGCGATTCATCGCCTTGTACGCCCTCGAAACCTCAGGTGCTCAAACGGTTGAGGCAATCCCGAAAAGGTGCTCCCGTCATAGTCGTTCTCATTTATTTACTCCATATGCTGCTTCCCCTTCGGAATGCCAGCTGATACATCATTCCCGATATATTGCTTATTGCGATCCACTACCTCCAAAGCTCTTACTGAGCAAAGAACCATTATTCTTAGCGACGCACTTGAAAAAGCTTTACGAGTTGAAGACCCCACCCCCCAGTCACTTTAATGGGAAATGGATCCTTTCTCGTTCAAGTTACTACCCGGTATCAAAGTTCCATCTTGTCATCCATAACGTCTCTTGGAAAAATCCCACTTATTTCCACTCCTGATGAAATAGGAAACACATCCAAAGGCGTTATTTATTCTTTAGAACAGAAAAACGAAGATATTGCTGTCATTTTAAGAAATCTCCAACAGAAAAGATTTCCCGTCACAAGCGTTTATGGATTTCCCATCTTCAGGACTTGCCTGATACCCCAAATCCTTGTTTACTGTTGACCTTCAAAGGTGAAAATAGGGTTTACAAGCTACAATGTTCATACGTTTATTCCCCGACCCAGACGTTGCTTTAAATGTCAACGGTTTCGTCAACCCTGAAAATACTGTAGGGGACAGCATGATATATGCCCAGTCATGAAAAGAATTTCACATTCCTTGTGAAAACACACAACACTGCAAAAAATTGTGAAGGACCCCACAGTGCCTCTTCTTTAAAATGCCCGTCATACCTGTTTGAACAGGAGGTTTTGGGGTTATGTACCATACAAAAATTGAGCAGGAAAGATGCCATACGCCAGCTCAAAAACAAATGTCTCACAAGGCAAAAACAATTTTATGCTGCACTTTTAGCAGCCCCCTTGCCTCCGCGTGTTAATTCACCGGCAAAACTCCATTTCAGTAGAACTCTTCCCCTAAATTCTAGCGAATCTCAAGCGGTTACTGCAACCTGCCCGCCTTCATTGCCTACACTACCGACTTCTCAAATAATCCAAAAGCAGCCCTTGATCCGATCTCCCGTTCAGAATGCCATCAACAACCCTACTCCGAGTATTAGTTTTCAACCAAACAACAGTGAAACTAAGTTGATTCATTCAATACAAAAATTTGGGGAAATTTCCTGCCAAGACAATCTGTCCTATATCATCCCGATGAGTTCGCTAAACTCACGTAAGTCGCCTGCATCTATGCCCCCAAATCTGTCTGAAACCGTTACTCAATTTCCTGAAAAGGATGTTAATAAACACAAAGAAAATATTAATCACCAAGCTAATGATTATTCGCTAAAATACAAAACATCCGAAATTCTAAAGCAAAACACACTGACCCCAGATGTAAAAAATGCATCTCAGAAGAGTCCTCGTCATAAGTATATTCCAGAGGCAAAAGCAACGACTTCAATAGATTGTACCCAAACAATCACAGCTACTGAACAACCCACCAACCAACTCTCTCTGATAACTTGCAAGGTTATTCCAGCTCTTCTGAATCCTCCTATAACTCTTCTACCGAGTTTATTACTTCAGCACTTCTTAAAGGATTCTATGTCATA
>JABUQX010126190.1:20000-25000 GCA_015478945.1 Trachelipus rathkii
TGAGGAGCAAACATAAAAAAAAAAAAATTACTAAAAAAAAACAACAGCCAAAAATGTACCAAATATATACACCCTAAATAAGTTTATGTTTATTTTGTTAATCGATCCAATGTTTTAATAACAAATAAAAACACAAGATATAAAATAATATATAAAATAACATATAATAACATTAAATAACACATAAAATAACAAAATAACAACATAAAATAATAAAATAATACACACCATTTCAGCTTTATTTTCATGTTAAAAGTATGACATACTCTGATTACTTCTACTTTAACTTTTCAATGTGAGGTGTATGTGTATGTGTATGTGTATCTGTATGTGTATGTGTATGTGTATGTGTATGTGTATGTGTTTAAAATGGAAGCAACACTAAAAGATATGTTATTTTATGTTAAAACTTATAAAACTCTTTAGAGTGATATAAGTTATATAAAGAACATTTTTGACTTTTTTTTATGGTGTGTGGGTTATAATCAACGATGATCTGCCAAAATTTTAACAGCTAATTCTCTGCTTTGTCATAAAAGTTAACTGTTATTTCGATTTCTTTTTTATTAAAATAAACTAAATAGTTAACCACCGGTTCTCTTCAGTGAAAAAAGAAATTATTACCGGTTTTTTAAATGCCGGTTCTAGTATGATATATTATATGCTATATGCTAACTTTGCAGTAACGGTATGTGACAATATTATTAAGGTTGCGACAATATTATTAAGGTAGGTTTTTTCCCCACATCCTGTTAGACCTGTAACAAGGTATGTTGCTGGACTAAGGAAAATAAATTTACGCACATCCATTCTCATCAAATGTTTGAACATTAATATATTTTAATTACCAATATACTATTAATATATATATATATATATATATATATATATATATATTATATATATATATATATATATATATATATATATATATATAATATATATATTATATATATATATATATATATATATATATCATCAGCCTATGAAAACCATCTTTACGCCATGACAAATATTGCGAAACTGAGATATCATGGACTTTGTACATCTGCCCCTTATCAAATGTTTACTTGTAATCCCTGTCCCTGAATTGGAGGTAGTGCACCTATTTGGTCTTCGTAATGACTTCATTCATTATATTATTACGGATAGGGTGGGAAAGCTGATCATGTTTGTATATAACTTAGGTGAGGCGAAAGTTATATAATATAGTGCGAAAATAGAATGTCTCCTTCGGGCATGTATAATTTACATGTCAATGATCAACCTTGAAATATTTCCAACGATAAAAAGCAAATTGGAGTAATTCGACATCTTGTAAGTGTTTTCAAATATGCTTAAAGCTTGTAAGCAATAACGCTGGTCGCATATGAGGGGGTGGAACTGGGATGTTTGTGCTACTGCTTTATTGACTTACTGTCTTAAGGTCAATAAAGAACATGTTTTTATTTAAAATATTTAAGAATTTTTTTAAGTAAAAATATAAAATATTAAAATACTTTCAATTATGAAAGAATTTTCTATCAAATAATAAAATGTTTCAATTTAAAATAAACTGTTGATTCAAAACGTTAAGCAAACGAAGAAGAAATTATATAATATAGAATGAGTAAAACACTTTTTAAAGCGCAAGGGATACAGCGCAAGATAACGTCATACTAGAATACTTTACGTGTTTCGTTCGTCAATATTTCGCCTGCGGACGCACGCGTTGGTTTCGTGCCTAGTCGAGTCGAATCGAGCCTGCGGGTGCGCGCGCACGATTTGGACCTTCACGCAACCCGCTAGCCAAATTAATATAAATAATAATAATAATTATAAGTATAATATAATATAATAATAATATAATAATAATAATAATAATAATAATAATAATAATAATAATAATAATAATAATAATATAATAATAATAATAATAATAATAATAATAATAATTCTAAGAGATCAACATAACATGAGTGACTATGGTGACTACTGTTACAAAACTATTGCCACTGCTGACCACTGTTAGAGGATTAAGAACAACGTGTTCGATCTCAAAACAACCCTTCCTTAAAAATGTTGATATCACCATACAATTTCACGCAGTCCGAAAAGCAGTTTTGAATCACGCTCCACACTACTCAGGCTCACTTTCCCTCTCCAGCTCCATTCTGCCTCCACTCAGGAATCGACCTGACTCCTTCGCTGAATCCAACTCCTTCCTGCTATGTACTCTGTAATTTATTCTTTTTTTTTTTCGGGACTCCATCCGGGGGCTCTCAGACATCCATGAGGGTTCTGAGACTCATAATATCTTATTTCTCAGGGTTCATTAACATGGGTATAGATACTCACTTGGTCTATTATAAGTTTGTATACAGATTTCAACTCTGACTCTGGCAACGACTTTGGTGAAGTGAACCGCAGCATGAACCAACTCAGTTTCGGAGCTCCTCCAAGCCTTCGAATCCTTCGATACATACATGTAGCATGCTTCTTTTTCAAACATTACTTCTGCCATTATCTCAAGTTTGGTGGCTCAGTTCCTGCCCTTTGGATGGGCGTAGCGGCATGAAACCATGAAGTAAGAAAGATGACACTACCAGCTATCTGGCTCCAAGTTTGAAAGCTGTCCCAGATATTTTAATCGCCTTCAATTAGGGAGAGTATATATATATATATATATTATATAATATATATATAATATATATATTATATATAATTATTATATATATATATATATATATATATATATATTATTATATATACTGTGTGTGTGTGTGGTGATGTGGTGTGTTTGTGGTTAGTTACACCCTTGGCGTGTTCGTGGTTATTCAAATAGAATAAGAGAGCACATATATAAGGAATGAGGCTAAAAACTATTTATTATTTACATTAAAAGCACAATTTGTTTGTGCGCGAGCATAGAGAGTTGGAGGGGGGGAAGGGTGTAGGTTTAATGAACAAGGTTTCTTTTTTTTATTATATGCCCAGACACATAAAGCATAAATTTCGTCATTTGGACATAATTACCTAGCTTTTTACTACCTAATTTATTCGTTAATAAAAGGATTCGAAAAGTCTCAGAAAAAAGTTGGTGAAATTAGTTTTCCAATTTTTGAATACATAATAATAATTGTGCCGTTTAATATGCGATTCACCGTTGATCGAAAAATATTAACTAATATGCGAATGATTTTAACGCCAGGATGGGTGAAATAAAACATGTATAATACGCTATGTTTTACTTATAAAATAAAGTACTTTATTATAAGATGATTTAGCATTAAAGAATTACCAATACAAAAAAAATGTTTAGGGGTTGGATATTTTATCATTTTTACAAATGAATACGGTTTGGGGTTTATTCTGTGGTTTTGTTAAGCGTTCGTGGTGAGTGAGGGCAATGAAGTTTCTTGTTATCTCTTTGCAAAGTACATAAGTATGTTGGTAAACTTTTACGCGTACCAGTCACTTGTTTCGCCCTATTTATCGGATTACAGTTTGTTTACATGGTATTTGATAGACGCACTGATTTTGGGGAATTTTTTTTTTAGGTAAGGGGGTTTTAAAGTGTGTTTTAGGGAGAAGGTGTTGTTTTGGGTGAAGGAAATGGAGGGGGGTAGGAGTTTTTTTATTTTGTGATCCAAATTGTAAGGTATGGGGAGGAAGGTTGAGTTTTTGTTAATTGTGGGTTGGGTTGGACTGTAGAATTTTTGTTTTGCTTGTTTGTAAGCTTTGGTGATAATGTGGGGAGGGTATTTAAGTTTGGTGAAAGTTGAGAAGAGGTATTTGGTTTCAGTGATTAGGTTATTTGGGGAGCAAGTTCTGAGTGCTCTAAGATATAACGCGGTAAGGGTAGCTGTTTTTGTGTTTTTTGTGTGGGAGGAAAACCAGTGTGTGTAGTTGGGGGGGAGGAAGGTTTTCTGTAAATCGAAAAGGTGATGTGGTTTGAGTTGTTCCAAGTTAGCAGGGTGTCCAGGAAGGGTAGGGTGCCATTGTTTGAGAGTTCATGGGTGAATTTGATGTTTGGGTGGATGTTATTTTATATTTCAAGAGCGTTTGCAATTTTATAATAATATTATTATATATATATATATATATATATATATATAATATATATATATATATATATATATATTATATATATATATATATATATATATATATTATTAATATATATATATATTATATATATATATATATATCTAATATATATTTATATAATAATTATATATATACTTTATTTTTATATATATATATGAATATATTATATATATATATATATATAATTTATATATATATTATATTATAATATTATATATATAATATATATATATATATAATATATATTATACATTTATTATATATATATTATATATATATATTATATATAATATTAGTATATATATATATATATATTATAATACTATATAATATATATATATATATATCTAAAACCGTACCATTAAATTTACACCTCCCCCCTTCAACTCTCTATGCTCGCGCACAAACAAATTGTGCTTTTAAATGTAAATAATAAATAGTTCTAGCCTCATTCCCTTATATATGGGCTCTCCTATTCTAATTGAATAACTACGAACACGCCAAGGGCTAATTACACATATAAAATAATATCTACGTTAAAGTAGTAATTTTATATATATCTCTCTTTCTACATAATATATATATATACATAAATAATATATATATATATATATATATATATATATATATATATATATATATATATATATATATATATATATATATAAATGATAAATGATAAATGATAAATGATAAATGATAAATGATAAAAAGATTAATACCCCTGCATATAAAATCTCCAAATTTTTGGTCCCCCATCTTCTACCCCTAACCACCAATAACTTCACTCTGCCTGATTCTTTCTCCTTCGCTAAATATATTCAATCTCTTCACCTCTCCGAAGTTTACATGACCAGTTTTGATGTTACCAATCTTTTCACCAACATCCCTGTCCAAGAAACCTCCAATAT
>JABUQX010126191.1:0-18116 GCA_015478945.1 Trachelipus rathkii
TTACGTAACTCATTTGCGTTCAAAAGAGTAGATTTTAAGAATGTTCATTTTTTTAGGAAGGGAGGTATTCTATACAGGTCAAATATATTTCTTCTGTTAGAAATATATTAGTCCTATAGAACTTCCTAAAAACAAAAAGAATAAAAGAAATATTCGTTGTGTATATTTTCGTTGGAGTCTGTAGCGAAAATTGTATAAATACGCAGACAACAAAATATAGTGAGTGAGTCTTAGAGAGCTGGTTGAAGGTGTCAGGCGCGTTGATTGCTGTCTGAGGAGTTGAGAGTCTATTCTTATGTAGCTAGCCATGGATAGGCTAAGCTCGAATAACTGTTTATATTTTGATGTTGTGAAGTGATATCAATTTATTTTTAATAATTTTAATAATTATTTAATAAGAATATTCCATTTAATTCCATATACTGTGATTTGTGATTTTACAAGTGATTTGTGTATTTCTAAAGACTATTAACTTTGTGAAAATATATTTTATAAGAAATACGTTCTTCAATATTGATATATATTTTAATGAAAAATATATATATCGACTCGTTTACAATATTTACTTATATTTGAAATATATCGATTACACAGGTAAAGTGCATATTGAATTCCATTTTGACTCTCTCCTCAACGCTCTCGATTTGTTAATATATTTTAAAGACTCTTTCTCTCAACAACATTGGTATTTATTCTCCAAACTCTATTTATTCTGATATATATTCACATTGAAGATTTTATAAATATAAATATAAGGATATTGACAATGATATTTTGATTCTTATTTATTTGTAAGGAAAATTGAAAACTATATTATTCTGATAAATATTTATTTTGAAAAGAAGGACATATGATATATTTTATGCATTTAAATCTAGAAGTAAAATTTATAAAATAACCAGTGTGTCATTGAGACCCCATTTTGTCCATTTTCTCCATTTGAATTTCTCGTTGATATTTTGCTCAAGACAATTGAAGAAGAATTTCCACATGAGCTGAAATGACAATAAATCTTCCACCAGGTACGGGTCAAGTTTTAAAACCCAGCGCTGTAATTCTAAACAGAAGAAACAGTGTATAGAAAGTGGCGATATTCCGTGAACAGGACGAAGTCTATGTATTTGATTCTTTTTTATTGAAAAGAGTGGCGGCCGTGTGAAGAAAATTTAAAAAGTAAAAAGTGAAGAATTTGTGTGGAGGTGTATGTGGATTTTCTATTGTCTGGGTCTGAAGAAGAGTCAGCCATCTTGGAATTTGTATGCTGTCTGAAGGATGTCAGAAAAAGCTACGAGATTATATTTTTTATGGTTCATCATTGATCTTCCAGATTCTGCGTGATTCTTCAAATTTCTCCGTCATATGTTCAAATTTTTCATCAGAAGGAAATTTTTTTTGAAGTTCGGTTTGTGGTATTCGAAATGAGGTAAAAAGTTAAATGTATCAAAGAACTATTTCAGTAAAATATTTTATAAAATAATTTATTTTTCTTCTATATTTATAAATAAAATTATCAATAAAAACTTTTAAAGCAGTAGAAATATTATATTTGTATATATTTAGATACAAAATAATTACTCGTTTGTGATTGGTTAAGGCACCATTTCCTTTATGACGTCACAATATTGTGAACGCTAGCCTCCAAACAAATCTCTGAATTCAGATATTTGTTTCATAATATAAAAAATTATTTAAATGTTTATAGTTATTTATGTTTAAAAAATTTAAATATAAATTCAATCTTGAGTTACATGATTGCAGAAAAGTAGTAGAGTTGATGCATTTTTGTCAAATATTTTTTTATGTAAAAATATTTGCTCCGTAATTTTTATTCATTCACACTAAATCAGAAAGTAGTAAGTTGGAGGTTAGAAATTTGTACTCTATAACTCTGATGTCCAGGTGCTGTAATCTGGAAATAACCGATTCTCTTCATCATCTGCGTTGAAATTTTCTGTGTCACAAAAATATTAATTTATTATTTCAAAAAAATTTTATTTTTTAATATACAAAATATATTTTTTTTTTTATATATATTTTTTATATATATATATATATATATATATATATATATATATATATATATATATATATATATATATATATATATAACTTCAAACAGCAGTGATTATACGTGTGTGGGATATTAAGAGGAGGATATTATTTTTTTTTCTGTGTGTACATTTGACTGGCGTGGTGTTGTGGCGAATCAAAGCAACCTTCGCAGCTGCCGCCCAGATATTAGCGGAGGTTCACCTCTGAACGTTACATCCGCCACTCGTTACAGCTATCACTGGGTTCGATCTGATATATTATCGGATTATGTTCGGACTATGCTCCCGTTTGACATCAACCCTTGACAGTTTAACCCTTCCCCGCCTCTCCCGTCCTCCCCGTCCCAGGTGAGAAGCACCTCGGTAGTTGCGGATTCCTGAAAACGGACCAGGTTGCTGTTCCATGTCTAGGGTGGCTTCCTTCCGTGCGGAACCACGACTCAATGTACTGGTGGAACCCATTGTTCATCGTGCGCACGCCGTTCTACGCCAGGAGCAGCTTTCGAGGACCGCTGACCAGCGATCCGACTGCCGGTGCTGAAATTCACCCGGCCGCCTTTTCTCCACACGAGGCAACTCTTTTGATGGGCTGCGGCGGTGGAAGCCCGGTTGGTTCTTTACTAAGCAAGTCGCTAAAAATGAACCATACTGTTTTGCTTGATTAACAAGGGCCTTTGCATTTCAAATATTATCCCGGGGCAAAGAAGACGATCTTCAATTTTACCATTTCCAACAAGACAACAAACGCGTGAACTTCAAACTTAGGCATAATGTGTGCGGAAAATCATGCTAAAAATTAATAATAACCATCAATACCAAACTAGAATGGACGTGCCAGTACCCAAATGCCCACTTGGCTGTCCCCTAACGGTGACCACTGCGATGCCGTTATATTTCTTAATATGGCAGAGTTCAATATAACTCTCGTTGCCCAGTTGTGGGATGGATTTCAATGTGATCAATTCCGCGGACAGTCTCCGCGAAAGCCAGGCGCTAGTGCACGCACTCGTTAGGAAATGTTTTCGGTTCTAGGCTGCCTATAATTTTGAAGAAACCCTTAATGATTTTGAAGTCGCCTTGACGGTTGTTTAATCCTTGCTTAATCTTGAAGGTACCCATCAATTTGTCGGGTCCAGTCGACAAGTTGTGTGTTAAATCACAAGAACGGTTCAAAGTCTGATAAGTTGATTGTTCCTGATATTCCTGCGAACAAGAACACTCATTAACCCCATTATCTGGCTTCAACTCCCAAAGTACAGCATCCTGGTTTCACACTTGCACCCGGAGGGTGAAACTTGTTTCTCGTTGTAACTTCTTTACTGTCACTCCCTCAGTGTTAACTTGTTCCTTTTGTCTCATACTCACTTACGGTTTAATATTACTCTGCGTTAAGGAAAAACAAGGACTTTTAAATAGTAGACTTTGTAACTAAAAAGATAAGGTATTGACCAAACAAACCTTATTCACTACGGTGGAAGGATTTTGCTGGGTGGTAATTGAGGGCGAATTTCCTGTTACTCCATATATCTGGGCTTTGATAATAATTGATACTTTTTTTTTGTAAGTGTGGCTGTTGTTTCGGGTATTTGTTATTATTGTATATGCATTAGGTTGTTTCATGTCAAAGGCAGAAATAATCAGATCTTTCTAAAAAAAAAGGCAAAACTTTCACTGCTCTCCCAAAATATATATATATATATATATATATATATATATATATATATATATATATATATATACTATATATATATATATATATATATATATATATATATATATATATATATATATATATATATATATATTTTATATGATAAAATTTTCAAAAATTATTTCAGTTTTTTTATGTTTTCAAGATTGCACAGATCGGAAAATATTTTCACTCTCAACTCAGTGGAAATCTCGCCTGCAAGGAAAAGAATAAATTGTGGGAGATGAGAGGGTTCTTGCTTCCACACAAAGCCCCAGTAGTATGTAGGTTAAAGGTTTATTTATTTATTTATTTATTTTAATTCTATGTTTTTTTTATTCATTTTTTTTTGGTCAAAAGTCCTTCATATTCTCCATATTCTACAAATACATCTGAGCATTCCATTGAATCCATCTACAATTTTTTCTTCGGTGTAAATATAGGGTCATTCTGGAGTAAAATTACATTTTGTTATTTTTTTATAATATATTAATTTTTTCCTAGTTTTCATATTTCTTCCTTTATAATTTGATCCCTTCCTATACTTAAAATGTCGAGCAAGCAGAAGATAATTAATTACAGAAATAAAGGCAAAGGAACTCAAAATCCAATTTAAAACTCCCACCATGACGAGGGATTGATCGTGCGGACTCGTCTTATTCTTCAACTACGTCTTAACAATTCTTCAAAGTCATGCTCGACCTACAATGTGTCACCCAGCCAAATATTCCATTGTTGGTGATAATTGGAAGGAGTAGGCGATTGGTTGACGTCGATAGAGCTCTACTTTGAAGATGGCAAATGTTCTGAAAGTGCGTACGTGCGTCAGATTTCTTATGCGAGAGAGAGAATGTTGAGGACAATTCCTCCTGAGTTGAAAAAATGCTAAAAACTTGGGAAGGATTCAAAACTGAACTGTCATTTTTTAGGTCGCTGTTCTAAGAAAATGTTTAATATTGATTTCGTAAATGTAAATAAAGGAATAAATCATTACGGTTTCCATTGTAATAGCGCAGAAAAGCGTTACAAGGACGATTCTTTCTCTCTAATTCATGATGTCAAGTTTACAGACGAGCAGAGACGTAGTATCCCAGGATAGGTGCTATTAAGGTTATTCATGAAAATTTAATCACAGACGCTAATATTGATGAAATGGACATATTAGCAGATCAGAGGAAAAATACTTGTATCAAGCTCTAATGTATATTCACGCTGTGTTTTGAGAAAAGGTGCTGTATAACAATCATTTTCTCAGGCTTATACTACGAAAAGTATGCCAAAATCTTCAAGTTTTTCCTAATTCTCATTGTTACCATCATTCAACCTAAGCGTGGGTCTATTCTGTATGTACTGTGAGACACGTTAAAACAATAAAACAGGTATAGTACATTATGTCAAAGAAGAGTACCTGCGATGGGGTGCCAAAAGTGCAGAGACTTCTGGCAGCATTTCTCTGAAGGTGGGTTATATCTCAATCTGAATAAATATCAAATCGCCCACAAATCTCGTTCGAATTTTCTCTCTCGTTGAAGTAAACCTACATTAAATTAGCAGCAGTAAAACAGTTCAAATTGAAGGGCTGATTCATCTGGACTCAAAAATGTTAATTATTATTAATTCGACAAATATATATATATATATACACAACGAAGTGCTAACTATTCAAATAAATCTCCATAATGACCATTATTTTACACACTTGGCGAAAATGGTAAAAGTGGTACTTAATCCGTCCATTTGAAATTTTGGTAGAAAGGTAAATTGTTGGACCCAAATTATGTTCCAAGTTGTAAATATGAGAATAATAAGCCAGAAGGCATGAATTTTTTCAAATGATTCGTCCGCGTCCAAAATGAACAAGCACCTCATTTTAATTGAAAATCGCATTTATGATAGATGAAGTCCCATTCTATGATTCAAATTTTTAGGAAAGGGAACGAATTTAATGTCTCGGAATGTCGTTATTAACCCTTTAGAGACAAATTTTATTAATCCAATTCCGCAAAATGTCAAATGTGAATTTCGTAAAAGATGATCCAATGATAGGAAAGAGTTATTATCTTAGTGTCAAGCCCAGTTGAATATGAGTTTGGTATGACTTTCCACTTTTCGATGTTAGATGGTGCTGATCGTTTACAGGTGTTTTGAAAAAAACCCAAGTAAACTTTATCCACTTCGAGGTAAAAGATAACAATGAAGCCGGTATAGAGATCGAATTCCAAGATTAACGAGAAGGCAAAATTTAAGGGAGAATTAGAAACTTCGAGTTGAGTTTTTAAATGATCAGTTATTCAATATTCATATTGTTGTAAAAGATAACGGTGGTGTTTTAAGGTCAAAGACCTGGCACTGATGTGTGTTAGGTGTTCCTGCTGTTCTTGATCTTGTTAATGAAAATTTATTGATGAAGATGGTTTCTCCAGGGGCTATACTCTCTCTCGGTATGGGATCCGTTACAATCCGAAGTAAAGTTTTAATTCTGATCAACAATACAAATCATTCTTTTTCAGGCGATTCCAAGACTGAATTCTGCAAAATTAGCACTAATCTCAATTTTGAGCATTCTTTTACTCATGAACTTTGTATATTTGATGATCAAGGTTACGATTTATCTTCTGAAAATTCCTAAATTGATGTACTTATTCAAGCAAATGTAGATTTCTCATCCAGAGAATACATATCTCGTGTCGAGAAAAATTGTGTATCAAGCTCTGGAGGCGTTTTGCCAGAATGCAATGAGAGACACTATTTTAATAGAGGCCAATTTTAGTTCAACTCGATGTTCTTGATGAAATTTTGTGGTTTCATGCATTTGTGATTGCTTTCAGTGTGGTAAAGTAGATTCTGTGAACAATTCTGGCCGTAATGTTCTTCTTTTGTCTAAAATCCAACAAATTTGTGGTTATGGAAGGATGTAGTGGGGTTTGCGGTGCACATAGCGCACAGATGTGGTAGCTTTGTCTTATATGGAAATCAGATTAACTCTGGTGATGCCCGTTACGTTTCACTCCCAACATTTCCTGAAAAGATAGCGAGTGGGTTAATGACGCTGCATCCTGAAAATTACATCGAACTCTGATTCACAGTCCTTACTTGGCGGTTGACTGTGTTCCTCGTATTGTTTTGGTGGAAACCTCAATGAAATATAGTTCTATTCAATTCACTACCGACATTGTTGCTTGTCAACGTATTTACATCCTTGGATTTATTAAATGGCTACTATAATATAGAAGTATCAGCTTTCTCGACTCATAGAGGTCATTTCCAACCTCGAGTTCTGCCAATGGGGATCCATTTTGTCCAAATATTTTTTCTGATGGAAGCGATGTCACATTAGGTATGCTCTAATATTTAGATGACATTATTGGCATTTCGAAGACTAATTAACACTCTTATGGCCAAAATCTTGGCTGAGGGTGAAGGGTTAAAAAATGGCTTTTGGATTCTTTAGTGTTATCTCGCGGTTTTTTCTTAGTTCCAAAGGTTATCTGCCATCAACCAAGCTTCAAGCTTTGAAAACTTTTCGGATCCAGCGCTTGCGTTGCCTTTATTGGTTTACATCTTTCTCTCAGGCCCCAATTCCCATGTTCTAGTGTTAACCACCGTCATATTTGCGGAAAATTCAGTTCCCGTTTGGTCGCTGAGCAACCGCGCACCATAAACCATATTGTGGAACCCGATTTTTTACAGATTTCTCTAAGGTACACCCATCTCCAGTGGTATTGGACCGGGTATTGGCTCAAAAGATTCAAATGGAAATGATAGACCAGTTTCTTTTGCGTCAAGAATGCTTAGTGATATATATTTGTAAATATTTTCCAATGGATTTTGATTAAGCTTCTTATTTTGGAGATATATTCTTATCCAGCTATTTCTTTATTTCTCTTTGTATATTTTTTATACATTGGTAAATATTTTCCGATGGATTTTTATTAAGGCAGATATATTATTGCAGACTATTTCTTTATTTATTTTGTATATATTTATATATTTGTAAAATATTTTCCAAGCTTTTTTGGGAGATATATTATTATAAAGTCATATTATGATCATATTAAAATCATCACAACATCCACAGCAAAAACTCTTGACATACAGAGGGTATACGTTAAACTATTATTAGATATATATATTATAATATATTAAAGGGATAGTAGGAGTATCTCTATGTATAGTATAAATCGCTTTATAGTATATCTTTTAAAGCTGGTCAGAGAAAACTACTACGGGAATACATAGTACTCTCACGGTTAGACATATCTATATCTACGTACTCTCCCCACGTCGTGTATAGATATTTATATATATAATATAGGTACTAGGCTATGGAATGATCTTTTATTTCTCTTGAGGTATCGGTTGAGATAGCGAGATAACTCGAGCTAGATGGTAAATCATTGCGTTTTATGACTTATGCGCGGCGCACGTCGGCTGAAGAGACGGAGTATAGACGTAGTAAATTCTTAGCGCCTGCGGGCCGCGCGGGCGGGGGTAAAGCGGAATATATAATTCGCGCCTGCGGGCGCCGCGGCGGGCTGGGACGCGGCGGGACGCACCAGCGGTGCGGGGTTGGCTGTCCTTATGCGGGTGGGGCTCATGCTGAGCATGGTGGTTAGTAAATATTATGAATACTAGTGAATATAATTATTATCTTATATTTCTAGTGAATTATAAATATAATTATTTACCTCAATTTTATTATGATATTTATATTGTAATATAAAATATATGATTAATATATTAACTTAGTAAAAAATATAAAATACATTATTTAATTAAACAAATATAACAGATTAAATAAACTTTTGTGCACGCAATTAATTCAGCTAAAATTGGACTTATGTTAAATAAAATGAACTAAATATATAATTAATAAAAAGATTAAATAAAAATATAAGCAAACACGCTCAATACAAGTTAAAGTAAACTAACAACAGGGGTAGTCCCTAGATAATAAATATTTATTAATTCGATCCAATCACTATATATACTGATACTAGGTCATATTCATAGAGATATAAGGAATTACATTATTAAATATATATAATACCTACGACCAATACAAGTAATAGGTAGTGTAATATTATACATATAGTTACTCTTTTTAAAGCCCAGTAGATAATAGGTGAGTAAAATAGGATAGATATATTCTCAGATTACGCATGTTATTCATATTGATTTAATATATTATATATAAAAATAATAATATTATAATAAAATGATTTATCTATTAATACAGGTTTTTTTTGAATTTATAACTTTTATTGAAGCACATTTTGCATAATAATAACAATAATAAGGATTATAAATAATTAGCCCGTCTACAAATAATAAGGTTAATTCCTTATAATAATTTAGGCTACTAAATATATTAGTAGCCTAATATGTAGTTTATTGATTAATGTCATATTTCTAAACACATTTTACAGAAATAGGTCAGTTGGAAATATATTTATAATTGACCACTAGGAATAGTATATAGCTTATAAATAATCGGTATCCTCATAGTAGGTTATATACTAAGGATGAAGTTATCTATATATAATTTATATTATTAAGACCTAATAAAGGCGGTAAGTTTATATATATATATCAACATATTTTTTTATATAAAAGAGATAGAGTGATCTAGATTTATATCGTATTATTAATAATATATGGAGATAGTAGAGTGTCGGGTTATTTGTGTTTATTTCTCTCTATAGTGATTGGTAATTATTAGTTCAAATAATGAGAATATCTTATCAGCATTTATAATAATAAAGAATAACCGAAATTTAATTTAAAAAATAAATATTTTGAAGAATATTATTAGTTAACAGCGAGTGAATATTAATATAAAATATGTGATATATAGATGAATAATTAAATTATGTATATGTTATTATTTTAAAATATAAAAAACTAATGATAATTGAATTTTAATTAAACATACATGTTATAATTAGTAAGCTTAAACGGAAAGATAATCCTGTATTTTTTGTTTATTCTCTATAAAATTTATATTATTTGAAATTATTAAACGAATAAAATAAAAATGAAGCTAAGATTTAAAATGTTAAAGAAAAAAATATTGAATAATCGTTTACAAACTTTTCTTCCTTAGAAAGGAAAAATGCGACGCAGGATAACGAGAATAATAGAAAGATGTTGAAAAGAGGTTGCATAATAATAATATGAGGTTTGCACGCCTTTTCCAAATGTATAAGAAAAAATTATAGTATATTTACAATAATTAATAATGACATGTTTCAAATAGTTTCTATTAAATATACATATTTTATATGGTATCGCAAATAAAACGTTAATCGTTTGTTTTGCCTACTACTGATGTTTCGAATTGAAATTCCATTGTAGAAGTTAATTATCATTCCTTCAATTCCTAAAATCAATTCTTCCTCTTTGAGTTCTGCTATTTCGGTTCTCGTGATGTACTTCCTTGTTTTTAATTTTTCTTTAACAAGAGACTATTGAAAACTTTTAGAGTTCAAGCAACATTTTATATTATTTAAAACATATTGAAAATAAAAAAAAAACGTTTTAAATATACTAGATACGATTCGTGAATATCAAATCTTACGTTGATATATCTCAAGTGGTTAGGATTATTAAATTATGATTATGATAATTATTTGAATAGCTATTGTTTATTATCAGATGGATCCGAAAATGAGCTTGTACTTGAATCCAATAATGATCAATAGTATTTCATTGGATAGTGGATGGGAGGAGAATGGATAGTGTGGATGGGCTAATGATAGGTTTGAAATTTTACTGATATTACTGGATTTACGTCGTTTAATTGCAATTAGGATCAAGTAAATCTATTAACCTATTTGGTCTATGATATTTTTATTTCAAAGACTTTATTATATTGAAATTTGAGAATAACCGTGTGACTTATAGTTTGCATTTAATGCGATTTGGGAAATATTGAGATTTGATTGGCTAGGGTGGGGTGGTTAAGGTGTTATGATAAATTTTGTTAGTATTTTACTGTGACTTAAAGATTGTGTAGAATGAGTAAGGTGGTTGTAGCGTAGCATTTGTATTCGTCGTATGGTGGTATGTAGTTGATTGAGACTCGTGAGTTATGGGTGATTGAAATTTAAATGCTGTTAAATATGTGATGCCCGATATGGTATGTATAATAACATTACCAGTGTAAGATTGAGTAAGATAAATGCTTCTGTGGTGTAATAGTGATAGATATGTTAGTGTGAGTGGGTATAGTCGAAATTGATTGTTGTTGTAGTGTCTATAAAGTATAATAATTACTGTTGTGTAACTGTGTTGTATAGAGTATGAAGTAATTGTGTTGAAAGTTGTAGATGTGTACAGATTGATACGTGCTTAAGAATGTTCGATAGTAAGCAGATGTGTTGTTCGATTGTACTTATATACGTGTAGTTCATCGAGTGTAGGAGTAGCTTGTTTTAGTCTTATATAAATGTGAAAACTTATGAGTTAATCGTATATAGCATAGTTTCGGATTTGTGTGTTGTTAGTGAATCCCTAAAGAACTTGAATTTTGTTATTTTTATCCAAATGATACTCGAGAACTGTGACATGTGGTACAAATAAGATACAATAGAAGTTATTGGTAAATGAGTGTGGGTGAAGGAGTGTCTATGGGAGGTAAAGGAGTGTTTAAGTGGTGAGGGAGTTTGTGAAGTTTTGATTGTGCTTTATGGAGTGGGTGTTACAAAAATATGTGGAGGCTAATTGTGTTTATTTATGTCGGTTTATAAGTTAGTGAGAGTTGAAGATAGTAAATATGTAGGGTGGTGCTTTTTGTGTTGTTATTGTGTTGTATAGTGTCAAAAGTTAGTTGTTGTGTGAATGTCATGTGTTAGATGTTAGAGTGTAGGATGCAGTTAGGTGTGAGGTAGTGGTGCAGTGGGTTGGTTTGGGTTGGTTTTGATTTATTCGTATTAGAGAACTGTACAGCATTAGCCCCAAACCGAAAATGGTCATAAATTTTTTTACGTGATATAGTAAATAACATAAAATAGTCCATAATAGATTTTGGTAAAAGACAAATGTTAAAAAATACAACAAAAAAATAATAAATCTTTGAAAATAGAGATATAATATTTTTTAAAAATATAAGAATAAAATAAAAATAATAATTAAAAAAAAAAATTAAAATATATATATAACAATAAAGATAATAATTTGAGAACCAAATCTCAAATTCTATACAGATGATATCTATATAATAACATCTCACTCTATGTTAATAATTGTTAATTTAATCTAAATTGCAGTTAAAATAGAACTAATAAAGTTTAAATTCTTTCTAAAATTCTGATGAGTTTACAAATTGTGGGCTGCCTAAAGCAGGAACGTTAAAACATGATTAAGGCGGATTGTCATAGACACGGTCGTAGTTGAAACGCAAGTAAGTTAACACAGTAATATAGATAAGATATTACCAAGATTCACCTTTGATTTCAACTATGCCGAGATTATGGGGCTTAAAGTAACCCACCGCTAATAATAAAGGCACCGAATAGCTTAAAATCAGCTATCAAGTCGAGCACACTTGGACTGTGCAGATAAACGGACGGAAATAGCTTAATAAGAGTATAGAGAATGAGTA
Source organism: Trachelipus rathkii (assembly GCA_015478945.1). Lineage (NCBI taxonomy): Eukaryota > Metazoa > Arthropoda > Malacostraca > Isopoda > Trachelipodidae > Trachelipus > Trachelipus rathkii. Next base: position 12,347 of record JABUQX010126191.1, read on the forward strand.
ACGTGAAGTTTCACATCGCATGAGTTATGGTTCACTTTCAAGGTGTTGATGGGCGAAGCGAAACCAATAAGTGCATAAGGTAACTGTCTAAATTACTCGGGCCTGACTGAGTGATGAAGCACTTAGAATTAAAGAAGCGGAATGATAGACATACATGAATTTTTCATATTTCCTTATAGGTAACATCTATTAGTTAACTGGGATGATTTTACATTTCTTCTTGGATGTGTGGGCAAGGAAGGCTAACCCCATCTAGGTGGAGGTCGATCGAGATCAGTAACTTGGGTATGCGACGAGAGTACACGTTTATGAAGTGTATAAGACTACAGAAATCAGTACCTTTTACGATACGGCAAAGTGTCAAACTGTGTCTACGAGGGTCAGCTCAGCCTATGTTTACAGGATGCGGCAGATGAAAAAGCACTGAGGATAAGGGTTTAGAGAGGCTAGTAAACAGCAGAAAGGCTTAAATTAGCAAGATAAGTATAAAAAGCAGAGAGTTCATTACAAAGAACAATTGCAGATTAATAAAAAAATAAAAAAAATAATAGAGTAATGATATTAACAGGCAGTAAATAGACAAATTTCGATTCAATAGAACCTTATTTATGTGGGTTGTGCTGCTTGCGAGTAAATGACAATAAAATTGGATATTCCCCGTTTCGACTGTCAAAATCTATCGATGTTTCGACATAGAAGCATAAGTAAAGTGTGTGTGTATCCGCTGTTTAGGTTGATGTAGAATGTGTGTGTAGTGCGCCCGGTAGCGTAAAAATCGAATCAAAATCGATTACTCATTAGACTGGTATTTTACTGATGTTTTATCTCGGAGCTGACATGAGTCACTTCTGAGGTTGTTAGAGCACCTTTATGAAGTTTATTATAAGACGTCGTATAAGTCCGAGAGTTCTAAACGGGTTTGCATAACATATAGAAAGGAGTTACAAATATGCAGCAAATAATAATTGCATAGCAATAATTTACGTAAGGTTCGTAACTAAGCAGGACTGAGAGAGCCAACTTATTAAGAAGGGTGTCCAGTTCTGAATGATGCCACGATCGGATGAATGTCCTAATAAAAAGCAGTCATGCAGGACTATAGTTAACCGATGGAACTTAACCAAGACTTATATTCATATGAATTCTAAAACTATAAAGCAGAACTACAGTCTCCATAAATTCTGAATCAAGAGCTCTATCACAGAGCAGTCAAGGTTTATAAATCTTATAATGTGGGGGGGGCGCAAGACAACAACCTCATGAGGAGGTAGTCATAGGACGTGCAAGTAATCTGGGGTGTAGTGGTAAGTATCCGCCCGCGTTCTACTGATATCTATTGATTTAAAGCTGATTTACTGCTTTAGAGGTATGTAAGTATATTGTTTTAATAAAATTGTCGTATACAATTGTGGGTTAAATGAATGACTCATAAGTTGTTAGATGTTGTTAAGAGAGAATTCTTGAATATGTTAACACTTAGATAATCCATATTATTTCGTTACGCGGTTGGGAATTATTGCGTCTGCGGACGACGCACGCGGCGGTGGTTAAGGGCTGATCTGCGGCGGCTCTGAAACGTTTGCGTCACTGTCTCAAATGTGTAGCTTCTCTCTATTATGTAGGGTAGGCAGATAGCATCAACCAGATGATTTCATGTCAAAGATGAATCAGTCAATATAAGATGGGTTCAAAGAGAAGTATCAAATGAGAGTCATTCAAAGATGAACCTTCAAGAGTGTAAGGCATCATAATGATAGCTTGAGATAATGCATTATATCGTAATGTGAGACATATTAAAGTATGATAAGTACTATCTTGAGACAGTATATTACTACTTATGAGTAAGCATGAGGTATGCAAAGTTGAGAGTATGCATAAAAATATCTAGTAGTTAGATGGGTGAAGTGTAAGTGTGAAAGTTGTCTGCGTGTTGAGTTAGTGAGTTGTAAATAGTGTAATATATATTAGGTTTAATTGAGGTAAATTAGTACTATTAAAATGGGAGTTGATAATAGATGAACGCTTTTATAAGTAGTGTCATATATTTTAGTGTGAATAATGTGATAGTAGTAGTAAGTATGTTGTAGATGTATATAATAGTTATATATATATATATATTGTTACTTTGTTAGTAGGGGTAAGGAAGTTGTTAGATTACTAAAAATAATAGGAGTGAAGATAGTTATTAGGTATGTATACTTCTAGCAACAAATCTTTAGTTTACCATTAAATTACTAGATAAATAATTCTATGACTTAAACAAAGACTTACTTACACTGTTGTGTTTTCATCAAAATACCAGTTAATATAATGCTAAAGGTGTTTGAGGTATGATAACGAATGACCAACACGCAATATTCAGGAGACATAGGATGGAGGTCGAGGTGGGGGTATGAAAATAATTATGATTTTGCAACATAATCCAGATCATCTCCGAAATTTTGTGCAGCTAGATAAACGATGCTCTATCGCGCAGAGTATCCATCTATTAATGCTACCAAAAATATTGCGCCGTTCTTAACTATATTCATATATTGTATAGTTAGCATATAACTCATTGGGGGACTGGGTCAGTGGATGTGGGCAATATAAGACTTATATACGAGGAGAGCGCTTAATAATATAGGCCTTATCACCATTTATAGGTAACTAGAGTGAGAGTAATACTTATCTACATAAGTTATGAGTAGTACTACTACTCACTAAAACCTGTATATGGGACTGGTTTATAAATAGTACTATAATATATATCTATAGATATATAGCAAAAATTTATTTTCTGCTTCTACACGATAAAAGTAAAGATATTAAATTTAATATTAGTTAAATTTTATGATGACTTCTCCTCTCCCTCTTCCCATTTCCGGTGCATTGGAGGAGGACTGATCTTATTAGCAGTGAGGATAAAAAGCACACATCAAATGAGACCCCGTGCCACAACCATAGAAATTTTATTCAAAATCTCAACAAAAGTTTCAGAGAAAATGAAATAGAAATATTTCCACTCTGCTCACAAAAGGTAAAAACATCATAAAACAGTATCAATTAACACAGTAAGTAAAGTATGAAAAGTTCATCAATAATTGCAAAATAAAAATTCTGCACGTCACGTTAAAACACTTGAGTAAAAATCCGTTCCCCATTCAATACAGCACAGCATATGGTACACATGAGTTGTGTACAAGCGATGCGGTGTAGGATTGAACGAAACAGTTGAGTGTAAGGCTAGTACGTCATCCATCAAGAAGTAACGGAATTTCGGTGATGAATTGACTAAAAAACGAATGAGTGGAAGTGTCAGCTACGATTCAAGGTGGCTAGATGCTTAGGTGGTTCAGGCGTCCGTATTAGAAGATCTCAGACTCGTCGAACACACAACCACACCTTTTCTATGGGATTCTCAGTGAACATAATATTCAAATAGTCCTTTTGAATCAAATAGTGTGTGCTAATGTAAAGGCCGGGTCGCGGCTAACGGTGTAGGTGGGGTATCAGGCTATGGTGAAGGCTGGCTGGAAATCTAGGTGTAAGGTTGGCATATGTGAGGACTGGTGGAAGGCTAAAGGTGCAGGTGTTAGGGCGGTGAAGGCTAGGATGTGTGTGCTGTGGTGTGTGTGTGTGGTGTGTTAGTGTGTGTGTAGTGTGTGTGTGTGTGTGGTCGTGTGTACGGTGTGTGTGTGTGTGTAGTCGTGTGTGTGTCGTGGTGTGGTTTGGGTGTGTAAGTAAATCTGAAAAAATTTGGTTAATCACGTACGGGAAGGAAATATGGGTTGCTCGAACGCAAGATTTTGGGTATAAGAGCCAGGCGACATAGGATTTGAGGCGTATTCTCTCAAAAAATTAGGGTGGGGAGTACACCGGTTGCTACGGCGCACACGTTTGGCCAACCTTGCTCTTCGAAGGTGTTGCAAAAGTGTAGGGGTTGCCAAAAATAAGGGTTGGCCAAAAAAATTTGGGTTTCCGTTGTAGTTTTGGGTTCTCGAGAAATCCGTTAGGCAATTACAACGGTTGCTTACACAACCGTTTGGCGCAATGACCTTTCTCGAAGGGTTCCACTAACAGGGCTTGTCGAAAAATTGGGGTTGCCCTAAAAATTAGGGGTTGCCAAAAATTACGGTTGCCGAAAAATACCGTGTGCCAAAAATGACCATGGAAGATCTCAAGGGTTGGTCGAAAATTGGGGTTGCCAAAAAATTAGGGGGCAAAAATTAGGGTTGCCCAAAAAAATTAAGGGGTGCCAAAAAATTAGGGTTGCCGAAAAGATAGGGGTCAAAGAAAACTTAGGGTTCCGGAAAAATACTGTGGGCAAAATGACCTCGGAAGTCAAGGTCAAGGCCCAAAAAGTCAAGGCCCAAAAGGTAAAGGCCCACAAAGGTCAAGGTCAGGTAGAAAATTTGGGCCAAAAAGAGTCAAGGCCAAAAGAATTGGTCTCAAAAAGGTCCAGAGCAGGTAAGAAATAGAGCAGTCTTCCTAACATCCACTCAACCACGTCCAATAGGCCCTTCACCTACTCAACCCAGTTTCTTACTAAAAAACAAAGAAATAATTCATGTCTTTATACATAACGTTCGTTATGTATGTAGCAAGCATCTTCAGTTGATGCCCTTATTTTTTAATAAATAAAAAGGTCTTGAACAATTATAAGTTGAAAATACTCGCACACTAATTAAATATTAATTGATAGAATATATAAATAGTCCAAAAAAATAAAGTGTGAACTCAAGAAATTATTTAGTTCAGAATTCATGCAGTAAGTTTGTTTGTAATATTGGAATAAAAAGAATAATAAATAAACAAGAATCAAAATATTAAGCCAAAAGGAAATGCAGAGAAAGGAGATAGATAGTTAGGCAATCAGCGAGTGCCGAAGAAGTCCTTAGTGGACTGTTAAGTGTGATTAAGTGTTTTTTGATACTAAAGATTCCAAACTTTTAGAGTTCTTCATTCTTTGTTTTTAGACAATAATCATTTTGAAGATAATGGCGAAGTTGTGTAGCGTAATAGGTATCTACTGATTAAATGAATAGCAACATTTTTATTTTCTAATAAGACGTGATGATATCTTCATTGCGCAACAGCCACATAATAAAACGATAAGCGAGCAACACGGTGGTCGCAAGCTACGGGCTGGGCACTGCTGCAGTGTACTGAAGAGAATAATAGTATGGCTTCGTTAACCAGTGCTTCTATATTATATATATATATATATATATATAATATACTATTATATTATATACTATATTATATACTACTATTACTAATTATTATTATAGGGTAGGATATTATATATATGATAATATAAGTATATATAATATATTATATAGATATTATATATATATATAATATATATATATATATAATATATATTATAATTAATAAATATATATATATAATTAATATATAGATATAATTATAATATCATATATATATTCTAATAAATAATATATATATATTATATAGTATAAGATATACTATATATATATATTAGATATATATAGTTTAAATATATATAATATCAGATATATATATATAGTATATATACTATTACATTTTATCACTCATCATATATAATTATAATATATATATATTAATATATATATATATATATATTTATATCATAATATAATATAATATATATTATATATTATAATATACATATATATACTAAATTACTACCCTATATATATAAAAAAAAATCGATAAACACTATCATAATATATAATATATATACTATACATATATATTTATATATATTATATATATAATTATT